>JAMKCH010009781.1:0-29378 GCA_023653785.1 Ophioderma brevispina | reverse complement strand
CAAGTCCCATGACGTGGTGCGTTGTTCAATGGTGGATCAATGGATATAATTCGTGACCGCCAACAGAGTGCCCTAGACTTGGTGGGTGTGCAAAGTTGGTTTTTGACCTTTTTTCTCTAGGTGCGGCATTGTGTCATTTATTTGTTTTTCCACGCCGTTTTCACCCGGTTCCAACAAGAGATTATAGTAACAAATACCATCAAACGACTTGATATGGTACCCACTTTTGCGAACATGTGCAGAAGGAAAAATAGTCTAGTGGGTAGAAGGGGTGTTCGTGCAACCCCCCTGAAATAAACTTCTACTCAAAGTCACTTCTTCGAAAACATGCGTAGAAAACGATGCTATGTTGAAAAAAATAAATAATATTATATTTTTCAGTTTTAATGGCTTTGTTCAAATTAGTATCGCCATTACAGAAAAATACATTTCGATATATTTCTCGGGCCAATACTGTTGATAAATGAACAAATGAGGTGACTGAACCTATGTTTCGACGGTCAAAAGATCAAGCTGGAACCATTTTGAAAATTACATATGTCACCATGATGACGTAAGGAAATTAGGGGTCGCCATTAGCTAAAAATACAATATTCGATATATCTCACCAATACTGTTGATACAAAACAAATAAGGGTGACTGGCCTTATGGTTTCAAGGGTAAGGATAAGATGGAACCATTTTGAAAATTACAAGATGTCCACATGATGACCTAATATGCAAAATTAGGTAGCAATTAGCCAAAAATCCATATTGGTCATATCGTTCCAATATTCCACATACTGCCACATAAGTTACGAGACCTATGCTTTCGGGGTCGAGGATAATTTAAAAGCCACTCATAAATTATGTTTATTGGTATTAACATGTTCACGCAAAACTAAGACTCTTGGCCAAGTTAGGGCCTTCAATGTTGTCGTTTCGTTTTGTGGGTACTGTGTTGTTATTAAAATGGCGAAAGCAAATGTGACGAATAGAACTCCAAAGTCTCCAATGACTCTCTGCCAACCACACATGAGTGGATCTTCCTATTGATTATGGAAGTTTTAAAACCTCAGATATTTAAAAGGAACAAGGAGAAAAATTTACTTGGGCAAAGACGTTTCTAACATCATCCCAAAACAGATTATCAACATTAGACCTCATTAAATTATTTTAAAAGCATTAAGCACTCGTAGTAGTTTTACACCCCCAGTCAATTAAGGAACTGCAGGATAAAGAGTGGAGCAGCTCATTGGAGTGACCATCTCCGATAATGATAAAGTCCCATATCGCATGCTCAGTCTGTGATCAGATACGTGATCAGCAAAAAACTTGATCTTGACGATTGGATATCAGCGTCTGTGGGAGATGAGACACTACCAGAAGTATCGACTTCACAGAGGCATCCCCCCTCGTAGATTGTCTCCCGGTGAACCCATCTGTCCACCAAATGTGTTTTCTGTAGACAAAGTAGAGATTAAAGGCGCTACCCACAAAGCACCTTCAAGTGTACTCCTCTTGGAAGAGCAAAGGGAGTCACGGGCCCATGAAATGGGTATGTCAACTTTATCGAGAGTGTCATAGTATGTCGCTCTCATTTGTAATACAGAAGCTTTGAATGAGTCCATAGACCTTTCTTGGGCTCTAAACCAGGGGTTTTTTGTTTCGGACGACATGGGAGCTGCCGGCTGAGGAAATTCATACCTGCTGACAATCGGGTTTCCTCGCCATGGTAATAGCCGTAAAGATGATTATCGATAAGCGCAAATTTTAAACATCTTATGGGCAAGACCTGTAACGTGCAGTGCCAGAGGGGCAAGGAAATTCAAATCTCAGATATTATGTTCCAAAGAAAGCATCTCACCATGGTTCTGCACCGGTGTGGCCACTCTGACAAGTTTATGATTTTGTTTCGAGTAAAAACAGCCCTGGTTCAAGGCCCTGGTCAAAAGAATCAAACATAGCCTCAACATAGACCGTGAAATTAGGACAGAAGACAACATTTCCTATTCCACTTGGAAAATGGATAACTTGAATATAAGTCTCTACTAATGTCCATGGGAGCAACATTGCAAACAGTGCTGCAGGGATCACGAAACAGAAAGTGCAAACGGAGTCGAAAAGCCATAGAACCCAAATAATTCTGCGGGGGTAGATAAGTGCCGGGTTAGCTAGCTTGAAGTCACCACATCAGGAAAATCCCCCACAGCAGTTAACTCCATGCGCCATGGCACCACCACAGTTTCTGAGGGCTCATCATTACACCATTTCTTGAGAATAACACGATATACCATATGCAAGAATAGTTTGTATGGCTTTTTATAGGTTTATTGGCAGCAACGGCAATATTGCCCGTGCCGGATTAGGAAGCCTTCATCCTGACACTGGACTCCCCACCAGAAATAAAAAACTCGAGGGTTATTATGGACTCATTGAAGGCCTGCAAAATATCGCGACGAAGGAGTGCAACACCTTGACACATGTCCCTGTTTCCAGGAGTGTAAGCTTGTGCCAATCGCTTCAGAAACAGTTATTACCAAAATGCAACTGCATATTTTTTGTTGGTGTCTACCTTTGTAAAGGATTGGTCTTCATTGGGGTTCTTTCTGTAGCGTGCGCAGGTTCTCAGAGCGGTAGGTTGTTTTCATATCACACATTTACACACCACACTTACAAGAGCACACACACACACACACACACACAAGCAAGGGTAACAAAAATAACAGCAAGATCTCATCTGTTTGAAGATATGAGATCCAATGTCCTACAAGACTGAACAAAATGCTTTCCGGTAGGCGCATGACATTACGATACATAATCGTTCACTTTGCCTCCTTGATTTGCGCTAATATGGATAGCACATGAACGGATGCGTCAAGAGGACCGAAGAATCCTTTTCTTTACGTTTTCCGGACGTTTTCCTTTTGGCTTGATTACAACAGGTCACTGTCTAAGTGTTACTTAGTCATTTAATTATTGCACACATTGATTTTAAAGAGAAAAGGCTTAATGCTTTTTAAATGTTATTTAATGAGTACAGATTTTTTAGTGTAAATGTTGATAATCTTGTTTTGAGATGATTTATAAAGTCTTTGGCCAAGTAAATTTTTCTCCTGCAGTTTCCTTTAATTTACTGAGGTGTAAAACTACCACGATACAATATGATATCACACTGCTGTTGCCCCCCCCCCCCCCCCCCCCCCCAGAGAGTCATTGTGGAGACTGTCGAGTTTCGTCCGTCACGGTTTCTTTTCTGCTTATAACAACACAAGTATCGTAGTCTCGCATTAGTATTGTATCATTGCATACCTTGATTTTAAGGAAAAATGTTACAAGTATTATCTTACAATTACCCAAAACGAGACTATGACATGAAGGCCCTAATTTGCATATTCTTATTATTTGCAGGTGAACATGTTCGTGACACCTGAATATAAATTATGAGTTCCTTTTAACTTATCCTCGACATACAAAAATAGGTCTGCGTCATCTTATGTGAGCAGGTATGTGGAAATTCTCCAGATATACCCATAATATAGGGGGGGATTTTTAGCTAAAGGCGACCCTAATTTGCATATTATGTCATCATGGAAGATCGTTAATTGTAAAAAGGGTCCATCTTGATCTTTGCCCTCAAAACCTAGGTCCAGTCGTCTTATTTGTTCAATTATCAACAGTATTGTGAGATTATCGAAAATTGTATTTTTAGCTAATGGCGACCCTAATTTGCATATGCGTCACATGGGACATCTGGTAATTTCAAAATGGTTCCATCTTTATCTTTGACCTCCGAAACAATAGGCCCAGTCACCTCATTTGTTCATTTATCATCCGTTTGGCTGAAGACATCGAAATTGTATTTCTGTAATGGCGATACAATTTGCATAACTTTGCATAAAAGATACGTGGGACACTTTTGGATTTTTAACATAGGTCTAATCGTTTCTACGCATTTTTTTCTGATATATACATTGATTAGAAGTTATTTCAGGGGGTGCACGAACACCCGTCTACCCACTAGACTAAAAGTGTAATTTTTTTTGGGACCACTTTGGTATGGATGTTTGCATTGAAGAGTCTGTAACTTTGTTGTTTTTGAATATGTATCGAATTGGGTCTGACACCTAGCGAGAAAATTGAACATTTTTTATCGGATACTTCGTGCTCGCAGACACGAAAAGTAAACACCAAATTGCTTCTTTCTCATCCATTTTTCCCACAATGCCTTTTGATATTTTGGCAGTCTGAAATTTTTACACACTTCACTTTATTGGCCAACATTTTTTTTCAATTTTAGAATAGGGATACGTACTTACCGGACGCGCATAAGTTTTGATAATGTCTGGCCTAAATAATTCTGTGCTCACTTTCCTTTTTATTTTCTTCCGTGGATAGTAGTTTGCGTATTAGCTCATTTTTTCGCTGCCGGGTCCGGCTACATGATTTTTCACGCAAGGTCGACTTTATTAAGGGCGATTTACTGCTGCACCAAGGAAAGCGGTCCGCTCTGACTTTGTAATTTTTGAAATGTCTCCATGTTTCGCTGTCATGGCGCGGCTACTTGACTTTCACCCCAGGTTTTGGGTATTAATCAGGGCACTGAACAAAGCGGTCTGCTCTGACTTTTTAATGTCTGCTGTCAGGCCCGTAGCCAGCCTCAATATGATAGGGGGTTTGATTTGTTAGTGCCAAAATTGGTCGCGGAGCGCCATGTCGCCGCGTGAGTGTCACAGGGGAGTCTGAGGGGGATGTGCCCCCTCCTAAAATATGGGAAATTTTGTAAAATGAAAAGCCAACTGGAGGCATTTGGTGCACCATTTTTCAAATTAACCTCGTCTACCGAGGCGGGGGGGGTGGTTCCCACCCCCCTTCAGGTTTTTTCCCCTGCTTGCTAAAACCCCCTGTTTTGGTAGGCCAAATTCATTTTAATGTAATTGTCATTGACATGTTCCTCTCCGTTTTAACCAAAAACAACATCCACCGGGGTATAGGTAAGATACAGGGTGATTCCCAAAGTGACGATAGGGGGGGGTGGTAACCACCCCCCACACTCCGGAAGAGAGTATCAACATGTCTAACACAACCCAGGAACATCAAACACTTGATTTTGGTACCAATAGAAGCTATGGTCCTCCTCTTTCTTTGATACCAAAATGAGTACACAAACATGCCTAGCATTACGTCACAATGACGTCATAAAGTTCGCAATGTCAGCAAAACTGCCATTTCCATAGACACACACACTGAAAATTCAATTTGTTCGCCAAAAAGGTTTAGGAAATCAGATTTCATGCGGTTTTTGGACTCTACTTTGATGGGAATGACTAATGTTTATATAAAGAAATCATTTTAGAGCTAAAATAGGGTGTTTGATTCGCTAAAATTGCGAATTTCAATTTTCCACCCATATTCAGTATTTCGTACTTTCCTCAACATATGACCGTCATGGTGACGTCACAATGGGGGGGGATGTTAGTACTTATTTTGGTACCAATGAAATAAGAACTCTACGCATCCTTTGGTACCAAATTTGTACAGGAATCGGGTGTTCAGTAACGAATCACAGGGGGGTTGGTAACGACCACCCCCCCCCCCCCTTCGGGAGTTTTGTTACAAAAGGCTCAGGTTAGACGAGGGTTAACCCAAACTAGTTTTGACTATATGAAACTTACATGAAAAAAGAGTGTTTCCCCGGATTCGATCGCGTGACTTGCACCCTAATCCCTTGCTCAACCCGTTGACGCATGCTTGAATCCGGTGAAGTGATGAGAGTAAGGGCTGTTGTGAGGTGAATCCGGCCAACCCAGTTTCTGGGACAAAACCGGATTTAAAACTACTACTACTCCTACTATACTACTACTACTACTACTACCGATCACGCCATGCCCGTTGTCGGCCTGCCTGGCAGCGATTTCGTACTCAAAAAGGAACTCACACACCCGAGACCTCACCTAATTATCGCACTGATTGGACGAAAGTTTATATCAACTGAGGCGAATTAGAGTAAACACCCACAAAGTGCGGTGTCACATAGTGGGAGGAGGAATTTAAAAAATGTGGTGGGGGGATAATAGAAGGACGTTAGGAAAAGATGTTGCTCGTAGCACAGCTTAAGAGGTCTATGATAAAATATGTGGGGTGCGTCGTTGTTTATTTGTTTTTCATTCTTGTTTTGGTGTCCTTGATTTACAGCTTTTTTTTTAATTTTAGGGGTTCGATGAAGATTATTTTTTGCTGTTTTGGTATTTTATTAAAAACAAAACATTTTTAAAAAATTTTAGGGGTTTCGATTGAACGCCCCCCCCCCCCCCCCGCTACGGGGGCCTTGGCTGTGTAGCTACTCTCCTATAGTTATAGTTCAGGTCACGCCAACGTTCTATCCTTAGAGAACTTCATATCATAACTTAACCACAACTGACTGGTGTGCGGCTGCGGTCAGAAACCGTCATGACCATGCTCTCTCATACATGAGGATGACCCCTTCAACCCATCCTAGATGGTTTGCGAACCGTAGGTGGTCGTCAAGTTATTAGAAAGCTACCGGTAATTTCTTACGGACTTAAAAAAAAGGGAATTGGTGTAGACCGCACAATATTACGGTTACATATGTATCAGGCCACGGCAGAGAAACTTTCTACCGCTGAACGTATGAATCTGTAAACATAGTTTTGGCAAAAAGCTACGTGTAATCTACTGCAGTGCTATAATCCCAAGTTACCATTCCCATGGCTGGGCCATGGCAATGCAAAACTTTCTACCAATCCGGGCCACGGCGCGGAACTTTCTACCTAGCAGGGCCAAGGCAGTCAGAACACAGCTGGTGACCGGCAACGGAACCTCAGGTGGTAGGGCCTCACGGGACCATATACCATACGGTTTTACGGTAGTGGTAGGAACATAGGTTATTTTCTTGAAAAACATGACCTTACCGCCTGACTCGGCCAGTCCCCTTGGACCCTTTTAGCCGTAACTATGGCGGCTGCACTCCTGAGAACCGCATACCGTTTTACGTAAATGTTCGGCCTACAGCATGACCCAGTCCAACCACTGACCTTAACCGGTCCCACCCTGACCTTGACCCGGCAACTGACCCTTCAATTAGCGGTAACTAAGGGGTAGCCGCAACGCCTGAGAATGCCGCATACCGTTTTACCGTTATGTTCGCCTACCGCAGTCCTGGTCCCACCCCTGACCTTTTTTCCGGTCCCAATCCTGACCTTGACCCTGGCCACTGACCCTTACTTAGCCGTAACAAAGGGGCGGCCGCACGCCTGATAAGACATGCACTTTTACCTGTAAGTTCGTCCTACAGCATGACTTGGTCCCAACCCCAGACCTTGACCCTGGCCACTGACCCTTGCACACACCTTCGAAAGCACCTTACACAGTACATGGAGTGCAACTGGACATTTCAATTCCACTCACACTACATTCACGTGTTTTGTTCACACTTCATGATTTCTTGCCTGTATATGAATAAAAACGCAGTGTATGAATTATCTTCTCCAATTTTTAAGCATTGGGCAGTAGTATCTGTTAAAAACTAAAGAGAATGATTTCAAATAAGAAAATTTTTCAAGCAACCACAAAATAATTTCACTGGGGGCTGCCATGTTATTGCCGATTTGGCAGCTCCCAGACTGCTACACATAACGTATTTGTTCCTAATAAACGCCCCGGGGGCGGTGCATTTTTCAAAAAGGGGGCTGTTTATTAAGTCAAAATGCGAAGTCAAAAATCCCCCGCAAAATCAACTACAAGTTTACCAGCTAGTCCTCTCTTTGTGTATCTACGTGTTGTGCCAGTTACCATTAGTGACGCGATCAGAAGCAGAAAGCATTAATGACAACAGCGATTATGCTACGGATTTACGAACAGTCCCGGCCATTATCGCATGTGATTTAGGTAAGCTTAACTCATTTTCTTGAATTGTTTTATCCAAAAATTGCAGGGGGGGCCATTTATTAGAGCTACGGGGCGTTATTAGGAACAACACGGTACTTTTCTTCTTGCCATTTTGAAAAAAGCCCTTTGCATTACGTGTTTGTGTTCATGTGTGTTTCTATTTGAAGTAGTAGTAAAACCAAAGTTTTAAATCCGGTTTTGTCACCGTAAATGGGGTTGCGCCAGGTTCGCCTCACACTCGCAGCAACGCCCTAGGCCTATATACTCTTCCTTCCACTTCACCCAATTCAATGCATCTCCATCCCAACCCAACCCTCCTCTCTACTTGATTCTTACAGGTCTTCTTTAGGAGTCCCTCCTCAAACCTCCCACCTCGAAGCCCGTAAGGCATGCTCGTTCACTAACACATACCCATACCAACGTAAACTATTCGTGTTACCAACCGGTCATCGCCTCTTCCAAACCCAACATATGCATCAAGCCTCAGTACTTCCTCTATCCATCAATTCACACCACACAGCGCTCTTATCATTGCCGCTTGAAAAGTTATTAATTTAATGTTTAGGACCATTTGTTTCATTCACAGACAGTATTGGAAGTCCATTCACGATGACTCGTGTCGCATTCCTTGGTAAGCCTGTTGCGTTGTCGATATTCTCAGATGTCGAAACAAGAACATTTTTGTAAATGGAAAATAATGCCAAAACCATGACAGTCAAGATTAGCATAATTGATTGACACAACATCAGAAAACATCTTGCATTTATCACAATGGATGGATACAGACCATGTACATGCAAATATTGTAATAAATATGAACACTCTCTTGAAAGATTAATGCAGCATGCTCCCCCGCCCAAGCGAGGCATGAGCAAAGTTTTCTCTGTTAGAATGAGGAAGAAATACAACTTAAATTATGCTGCCAGGAAAGGCCGATACCAGTGGCTCTTACAACAAATGCAGCGAATGCTTTGTTCAAAGAGGTAGCTTTGACAATCTCACACATAAAAAACCTATCAGTGTGAATGTTGATGCTTAGCCAAGAAATAGCTCATCTTAAAGTCCACATCCGGACTCATACCAAAAGAAAAAACATTATCAGTGTGAAATATTGTCAGAAATGCTTTGCAGAAAATAGTAATCTTAAACTCCACATTAACCCAGCCTAACAATCGGACGGTTTCTGAACGTTCTAAAACGTTCCAAGTTGCGCTTCTTTGGAACGTTCGTTAAAACGCTTTTGGACGTTTTTTAGTGGAAGGTTTGGACGTCCATAAAACGTTTTATTGGAGTTTTTAGACGTTAAAAAACCAATAAAAAACCTTTTTAAAACGTTTCTAAAACGTTTTGAGAACGTCCCAAAACATGTGATTAATTGCTAATTAAACGCTAAAAATTAATTAAAGAAAAAAAAGTAATCGCGTCCTATATCGGAACGCGTATTATTGCAAGGCAACTCTTCACATTCAAGGCATATTACGCCAAGTTCATTTGACAGACACCAAATTGTACTCACTTACCTGTATTGGGAATTGAACCTGGGACCTTCGCGTGGAAGACCAAAAACGTAACCACTACCAGCTAGAAGACTCATATTATGAAGGGTAATTTCTATTGATATAGGCGGACGTGTAGCAGAAGAGCGGTTGTTCTTTTTCAAAAGTAGTGACATATTACAGTCAACCCATTTCATTACCACGAAATTTATACACCATCTGTGCTGACAGAAATTAAAATGCACGGTTGATAAATAATGCCATATGGCCTTAAAAAAAAAGAGACTATAATGAAAACGTTATTGCGATTTCCGTTTTTCTATATGATTTGGTTTTTTGAGATATTTTGCAAACGTAGGACATTTTATTAGATTTGGCTAGAGTCATCAGATATCTAAACATATGTTACCCATAACCGTATAATGTGTCATGGGACGTTTTAAAAACGTTTTTAAAAGCCAATTCTTTATAGAAGAAGATGTAATAGACGAATGGAAAAACCTTCCAAAACGTGTTAATTAAAACGTTTTTACAAGGTCTATAATACGAAAGACGTAATAGACGAATCCAGAAACTAGCAAAAACGATTTATAAACGTGTTTACAAAGTCTGTATTAGACCGAAATCGAAATGGACCAATCCAGAACCTAGCCAAACGTTTTAAAACGTATTTATCAGGTCGTATAGACGAAGATGAAATAGATGAATGAGAACATTGGCGAAAATGTTTTTAAAACGTGCTTCAAGGTCTTATAAGATCGAAGACGTAAATAGACGAATCTAGAACCTAACCAAATCGTTTTCTTAAAACCGTTTTGGTTTGCTGGGATATAGTCTTGAGTAAAAACGTTTTGTAAACGTTTTTGGACGTCATAGAACTGTGCTTAATTTGCGGCAAAATATTATAGTCAAAACTTTGACGTCTGTAAACGTTTGTAAAACGTTTATAAAGATGACCAAGACGTAGCCGGACCAATAAAAACGTTTTGTGAGATCGTTTATTAAAGACGAAGAAGTAGCGGACCTAATAGAAACCGTTTTTAAACTTTTATTAAAGACGAAGACGTAGCGGACCTAATAAAACGTTTTTTGAACGTTCTGAAAACGTTTTGTGTTTGCTGGGAAGACTCACACAAAGGAAAAACCTTATCTAGGTGTGAATATTGTCAGAACTGCTTTGCACGAATAAGCATCTTAAAGTGACACATACTGACTCACACAAAAAAAACCCTATCAGTGTCAATATTGTCAAAAATGCTTTAGAGAAAATAAGTCATCTTAAAGTCCACATTAGGACGCCACACATAAGCGAAAAACAATATCGTGTAATATTGTACAGAAATGCTTTGCACACAATAGTACTCTAAAACGTACATTCGAACTCACAAAAAGGAAAAACCGTATCAGACCTCACAATGTGAATATTGTCAGAAGTTGCATTTGCACAAAACAGTCATCTTAAGGTGCACATACTGACTCACAAAAAGGAAAAACCCCCTAATCAGTGATGAATTATTGTCAAGAAAGGCTATTGCACAAAACAGTCATCTTAAGGTGCCCACATGAATCTCCGGGCCGTCTTATTCAATAATTTGTCATAGTCATGAGGGTGGGGAGCAATCAATGTATAATGTGGATAGGAATCAATGGGCAAGAGCACCTTGTTACGTTATTCAATCTTGTCCCAGTTGCTGAGAAGCAGGCCTGTACGCAGGGGGAGAGACCCCCAAATTCCAACAAAAGGGGAAAAAGGTTCCACTTTGCCGAATTTTTTTGATAAAAAGAGTCCAATGACAAGAAAAGAAAGTCCACTGTTTGGTAATGAAATGTTCAAAACAGTTAAAAAAAAAAACAAGCCATTTTAGGGGGTTAGGTCCATTTAGCAAAAAAAGTCCACTTTTATTGAAAAAAGGTACACTTTTCGAAGTCCCGTAACCACCCCAAAAATAAATCCTGCGTACGGCCCTGCTGAGAAGCCACAGGACTGTATAAGTTCGTAGGCATGGGGCTGATCTGGCGGTTGGCTACACCCACACCTGCAGGACTCCATTGTAAATGATGTCAATGATGTTTTCTTGTTTCATTTTGATGGCCATTTGGATTTATGTGCATGGGAAATCTTCATGTCTATAAGATTTAGTCAGTATTGAATGATAAACTGCCCAAACATCTGGAGTACATTACATATAGAGCATCAGCCCAGCGAATTTGGTTTTAGACGAATAGTGGTACCAATATCTGACACTGGGAATGGATAGGCCTCACCTGAAATGAAACAGGAAATGGAGCTACGCTGGGTCCCCACCGGGTGGGTGTGTCTGGGGGACCCCAAGGAGCTCCAAAAAAAGGGGTGACTAAACAGTGTCCCGTCGTCTCGTAACAGGCGGGGGGGGGGGCAGGGGGCAGGTTTGCCCCCCCTGACGACTTTGGCCGGGGAAAAAAATTGAAAAATCATGTAAATAGAAGTTTTTTAGCCCTCTTGACCGGGAAAAATTGGCCTTTGACCCCCCCCAAGAGGGGAAAATTTCCAAGTCTTGGAAAATTGCCCCCTCAGAAGCGGGGCAGGCCCCGTTATGCCACTGGTGCTAATAGATGAAGGAGGTACCACTTTTAAATTCACCACCATTTTGAGCCCACTGCCATGCCTATATCAGCAGCCACAAACTGAAGACATTTGCACCGTTGGAAAAGGTCCGCCAGACCCCAAAAGTGCCCACCCCCCCCGGGTTTCCCCAAATTGGGCTAGTTTAGACGAGTGAGGTACCACTCAGATATAATGTCAATTAAACGTTGAGTTTGTGGAATACAAATGGGTAATACAGACAAATTGACGGTTGCACTACCGGTCCAGACACTTCAAATATGCCACCATAGACACTGTTATCCAATGTGGCTAGCCTAGATATTGGGTGTACCACATGCTATCAAGTTTAAATATCTATCAACTATAGGAATATAGAAGACTTATTAACAACCAAAATCAACTGTCTTAGACCCTATCAGCAGGCCTCCCCGAGCATATGGGGTGGGATTGAGTCCACACCCCCACCCCCCCAATTTTACAAAAGATTTTTTTTATAGCAGGCCCAAAATTTAGAGATACTTTTTGACAATAAAGTCCAACAATTACAATTGGGGTGGGTGGGGTTAGGTCACTTTTACCTAAAAAAACGTCCCCCCCCCCCAATAAAATCCAGATTCAGTCAATATTTAAAATATTACATTTTATGTTGACATTTGATATTTTATTTTGGAATCTGCAAAAAAAAAAAAAAAAAATTTTGTATGTAGAGGCCCTTTAGTGTAATAGGTGTTGACAATACTGATTTTCGTTTTGTTTTTCAGAATCTGAAGAAAATGTCACACTATGTATTTTTTAAATTTGACTGAATCCACAATTATCAAAAATACCAATATTTGGTGAAAAATCAAATAAATCTTAATAAAAAAATATTCTTTTTCCGATTCTGCAATAGCCAAAACAATATCAACGGATGATGAAAATGAACTCCTCGCTTACCAAGGGGGGGTGATGAACGGTGCGCATAAAATCAAAAATTTAGGTAAAAAGCTCTAGGTAATCGTTCTCTCGTCCTTCGGTCATTTTAGCGCAAAAATGTGAAGGTAGTACCTTCACCGGGGTAAGGGTTGCCGTCTCAAAGTTGAAGGGTAGGGGGGTGGTGTTGCCACCCAAGGATATTTTATGCGGACATTGTGAAAATCTATGCCACAGTATGGCTCTAAAACTCCATGTTTATGTTAAACTAGCCAATGACATCGTTTAAGCTGAAAACTGCTATGAAATGGTATTTCGCCTATTTTCTGTGAAAATGACAATTTTGCCGACTCACGGACTTGATGACCATAGCTAACAACTGGTATCAAAATCATAAGCATCGGGTGCTTTAAAACAAAATTCTCGAGGGGGTGGGAACCACCCCCTCCCTTGGTAAACGTGTTACAAAAAAAGCTTGTAAGACGAGTGTTTAGATGATTGGATAATATTAACGTGACAGGAGGAGATTTTGTAGGATACCCAAATTTCTCTCAAATTGCAATTGATCGGTTGTAAACCACTTACCGAGAACGTTATCAAAGGTTATTGGACGGAAACAAGCGCGAAAAGAAACCACAAACCCTGCTTTAACTTGCCTGTTATCCTATCGTCCCTATATAGGAAACAATGCCTTTGAATTTCTGTCGTGCACAACAGAAATGACTAATAAATCTTCATCTTATTACCCAAAGACGGCGTATCAGCTTATTCTATTTAGGTGTGATCTAATACATTGATAAGATTCTAATTATGCAAAAACTGGCGTCAAAAAAATGAGGGCGATTCTCTCTCTGGAAATGTCCTTATGTCCTCTTAAGATTGGCTGAATCAAAACTTCATTACACTCAAATAACAAATAAGAATCTTACTTTGATTTGAACATGGCTGTAAAGCCGGGGGAATGGGGTGTATACCCCCATACTTGGAATAGAGTGGATGGTGAATACGATCATTCCCCCAATGTTGAAGCCCGTTCATGTGTTTCTGACAAAAGAACCTCATATTTTATGTTACCATAATAGTTTTTTTAAAACTGTCAAATTCTCTGCATTGTTTAATTACAATTATATTTAACAACTGTAGGTTTCTAAATGGCAATTTTTTTTAGCGCTCACATGGCTAGTAAGGGATCATGTCAGCAAAACCTGTTTCATTCGTAAATGTTCATCAAACCCCCCCATGTCAAAGAACTTATGCAACTGGATATTAAACTTGTTTTATTAATTTTCAATATTCCAATATACCAGTTATTGATGATATATGCGATTGTCAAGAAATTATTTTTTTTAATGATTCGAATAAATTCAAGTATTTTAATTACATATCTACATATTTAGATGTGACAATACTTTGATATTGTTGTGACTTTCTGGGGTAATTCAGGATGTGCCAAGAATTTTTTTTGTGAATCGCATCCTTTATGCACATACTGAAATTACACAACAATATCCAAGATTGTCAGATCTAAATATGTCCCCATCATACGAAAAAATTGTATTGAATAAAGTTCAATCAAGTTATCTGAGAACTCTCGATTATCGCCTCCCACCAGTTGAGCAATATTATGATGAAGTTTCACCCAAACGGATATTGGATATTGGATTCTAAGATATATAAATATATATATATATATATATATATATATATATATATTTATATATAAGATCTATATTATATATATATATATGCTTATCCCATGCTTTTTCATAAATGGGTGTTGTGAAATGGACAATGTAGGTACTGGACCTTCTTTGACATGAGTACTTTGTAATAATTATTCACTACCCAAAAATAGTGTGTTTTTCATATGAGCTAAACCTGATACAGTGATTATCTTTAACCCTCGTCTACCTGAGCATTTTTGTAACAAAACTCCCGAAGGGGGGGGGGGGGTTGTTACCACCCCCTGTGATTTTCGTTACCATGAAAAACCCGATTCCTGTAAATTGATCCCAAAGGGTAGCTTAGGGTTTCTTCTCTATTCGTACCAAAATAAGTACTAACATGCCATTATGACGTCACCCATGATATATGTGAGGGAGGAAGGAGGAAAGTACGAAAATATGAATATCGGGTGGAAAATTGAATATTTTGCAATTTTAGCGACTCAAACACCTTATTATAGCTTAAATGCTTCATTATATAAAAAAAAAAAAAAACTAGTCATTTTCCCATCAAGTAGAGGTCAAAAACCGCATGAAAATCTGACTTTCCTAACTTTTTGGCGAAGAGAAGAAGAATGCCTAGTTTGCTGACATTCGAACTTTTATGACGTCATTGTGACGTAATGCTGCTAGGCATGTTGGTACTCATTTTGGTATCAATGGAAAGAGGAGGACCATAGCTTTAGCTTCTATGCGTACCAAAATCAAGTGTCTGTGATGTTCATGTGTTGTGTTTAGCTGTTGGTACTTCTCTTTCAAGTGGGGGGGGGGGTGGTTATCCATCACTTTGGGATCACCCTGGATTTACCCTATACCCGGTGGGGGATGTTTGTTTTGGATTTATTGATTGAAAGGAGTGGAACATGGCAATTGACAATACATTAAATAATTTGCACCAAAAAAGGGGGTTTTAGCAACCGGGGAAAAAACCTGAAGGGCGGTGGTAACCACCCCCCACCCTCGGTTGGACGGGGTTAAAGGCATACCTATACTAGCCTCCTGGGTCGAAGGGCATTTTACAAAGTTTGGGGCCATTCAAAGGCAATGGCATTACTATACGGTATATGTCTTGCTGTAGGCCAATAACAGCAGAATATTTCTTCTGCCGGCGTCATTCTCTATATGCCTTGAGGTGTGAGAGATCATTTAAGCTTGATTGCCTGTGGTTACCCCCAATGTCAAGGCTATAGCCTAGTGGACAGCAGAGTACAGGGCGGCCATTTGAAGTATCTGGTACCGGTAGTGCAGCTGACAATTTGTCTGGTATTACCCATTTGTATTCCACAACTCAACTTGTTAAATTTGCATTATTTTGAGTGGGTACCTAGCTCATATAAGCTAGCCCAATTTGGGGGGAACCTTTGTGGGGGCTCTGGCGGACCTTCCAACGGTGAAAATGTTCTGTCGTTTGGATGCTGATATAGGCATGCCAGTGTGCTCACAAGTGGTGGATTTAAAGGTGGCAACGGAGATTTCAAGTTCCTATTTCTGTGATATGTAGTGTTCCTATAGATTAGACGTCAGTAGATTTCTACCTTTATTTGGTACAGAAATAACTTAAAAGTGAAAACAAAGGTGATTTTGTATTGCTTATAGTTCAATAGAAAACATTAGGCTCGAATTTCGTATTTGCCTCTATACGAAATTAGAAATTCACAATTTTTGTAACAAAGAAGAAACAGTTCAGCTTAATCCTTACAGATGGATATTTTTTTTGATATGTAAAGCTTCCCACCAGTGCCAAAATCATGAATTTTCATAATTTTCATTCAAATTTTTTTTGCGGGCATCTGTTTTATTTGAAATCTCTCGTTTGACCTTAAGTGGTACTCCCTTCATCTATTTAGCACCCCTGTTTTTTGCTCCTGGGTCCCCCGGAACCACACCCCAACCTATTGGACCCGCAGACCCTCGCATTTCCTTTGTCTTTTCAATTTCAGTTACCCCCTATACACTCCCAGTGTCCGATATTGGTAATCCCTAGTTTCGTCTAACACCAAGGTCTCTGGGCTGATGGTCTAATATACCCAAAAATTGTATCTATACCTCATAATGTGATATGCTATATGCTTAATATTAAGTATTGTTAAAGTCCGTTTGTTACTAGTTTTATTTTGGCACCATATTAGAGTTCAAACAGAAAGGCATTTGTAAACTACATATGATAAAATGGATTCCATCAAACCTATACAAACACTAGTTCTAAAGAGTTAAAAGAGCTATTTTGTGAAATGGTGGGGATTCGGCGGTCATTTTGAAATTTGGGTCTAACAGGTTCCGTCCACAACTTTGGGGAGGGGACACCCCTGCTAAATTTCAAGAAGGACCTACCTATATAGGACACACCCAGCGGGAGGAACCAGCGAGGGGGGGGGCGGGGTGGTTGCGGGGGGGAGGGGGGGGGTGCAGGGGGGGTTGAGCCACGGGAAACACAGTATCAAAAATCAGACCACCTGGACATCAGTTAATGGCTCTAATTACTGTAACTCAGGATGCCAAAATTACTGATCAAGTTAGTTACTGGAAATAGTATCCCATGATATAATTGGGAAACAAACATCTTAACATGGGGAACAAGAACATGTTTAATTATATTATTTCATCCCAGGAGCAGCTACCAGTACTCTAAATTCTAGGTGTGGGTTAAAGGGATAAGCCGTGATAAGCGAGAGGAAGAAAAATGCAGACATTTTTATGAGAATAAAAATATGGTACAAGTGTTGACAATTCCATGTAGTTACTTAAATGAAGGAAAGGAAAAAAATGGGGTGTTGCCAGAGACCCTGGGTCACTGGTGACCATGCAGTGGTGTGTACTGACTGGGGGTGGGGCGGCCGGGGGGAATTTTCCCCTTTGGCTCAAAAAAGCGGGAGGATATGGACCAAAATATGCATTTTCATCCCTCTTCGTCGGGGGAATTTCAAACCAGTTTCAGCCTAAATTTGATCAAAAAATTAGTAATTCTGCCATTTTACACTACTTGTGCATTTCGTCAAGTTCAGACTTTAATTGGGACGACTTACAAATTTGCCCCTTCTGGTTCGAACGATCTTGGCGAATTGTCCCCCTTCTTGTTCAGTTGCCTTGGTATGCCACTGATGAATCAGCAGTCCAAATAACATGTTATACAGAAAAAAGTGCACTTTTTATTCAATTTATACGTTGAATTCATCATGGTCTCAGTGACCCGGTCTCCAAATGGCAACCACAGAAAAAACCCATCACCAAATGTTAAAAAGTATTGAACAATTTCCAGAATATTGTCTCCTCCAAAATGACATGCAGTGATGGCGATCCTAATGTACTGACTAAACAGCCGATTGTGTGATCACTCAGTACAGAATAAACAAAGGTCAATGAATTTACGTGCTGAGGTAAAGTTGTTTAAAGGTTTATGGCTTCAAAATTGGGGACCAAAGTGTGTCAGAAAGAAGTGGGTCACTTTACGGAAACACACCGTTAACTATAGCTGGTAACCCCACCAGGTGGTTTTCCACAACTTCTAACAGACAGACCTATTGGATGACTGCATCTGCCACATGCAAATTAATAGTTAAAGGCTAGCTAGCTGATATTCCTGCTTACACAGCTGTTTGAAAGTCTCATTTATTACGGTAAAACCAAAATAAAAAGAAAAAATATCAACAGCGACATGGTTTTGACAACTGATTTGGATTATTTATTCCACTAACTACATTTTGTGTAAATTTTACGAAATTTCATTGCGTGTAAATATGATTTTTCTTAAAAATCTAGTTTTACACGTCTTTTAAATGGAAAATGGGCATATAGAGGGTGCTATAACATAGAAATCACCGTCACTAGCTCAACTTACCCATCCACATCTTACTAATGCCATTTACATTTTGCGCCTGACTACCACTGTCCCTTTTTGAAGAGTTTTGTTCCAAGATGACGACCAGTGCGCTTGCGCACTGGTGACATTAATTTACATTTTGCTACTCACAGAGATGTACACGGACTAATTCCCGCGCACCGAAATATCACTTATTTTTCATCTTTGCAGTACAACTACTCTACAAGACTCCTACCATCTTCTGCTAGAAGTTGTGGGGATCATTTAGACGAAGTTTGACGCATCCTACGATGACAGAAGAGAATAAGAGGCAAATCCGGAGGTAAATTAGTTGCACAAAGTGTGTGATTACACTGTGTGCTGTTGCACGTAATATATGTTGTTGTATGCTATTATAAGGCGGGTCTCACGGTCTCCGTGGTTTTCCGTGCTTAAGGGGGGTACGGAGACTAAATTGACCCGAGAGAAAAAAACAAAACAATTTACCTCAGTCAAATTTATACTTGCTCTGGGATTACGGGGGTCGGCCTTGCGCCTCCCTGTGGGCATTCCATGACATATATAGTAAGACGTGGTTGCAAATGCATGAGGGCTGTTGGTAGTCAATTGACTGGTCCACAAGGAGGGGCATATGGGTTCCGTGGCTCCCAACAATGTGGAACCGGTGCTACCATCATGGATGCCGTGTCTACCCCTTCTACCAAGCCCTACCCCCATGAAGTGGGGGGTCCCTCAGGGACCTCCCCGGTGCTGCGGGCTACGGCGGTAGAAGTACGGTGGACACGGGACCAAGGGTACTCTGTTGGTCGTATGGGGGTAGGCAAACCCTCCCCCCATGAACCCACGGAGTTCCTCAGAACCGCGTATATTGGGACCGCTCGAGTAATTAACGGTAATCCAAACTTTCGCTTGTTTTTCCGCAGCCTACAGGTGCCCTAGGAAGAGGAGGAGCCTGAGGAGGACAAGGCCCCGGCAGAGGGGGGAGACCAGAAGGTGCGAAGCCTGCAAGCAGTTCCTTCGGGCGTCTGACCCACACGAATTGTGCTTCACATGCCGCCCCTGCCGACCCAGCCAGCCGTGCGAGATCGACCAAGACTGGTCTGAAGAACAGTGGGCAACGGTGGAAGCTAAACACAACGAAAAGGCGGCCAAGAAAAGGAACCCTACCCCAGCTCTACCAGCATGGACCAAGTTCATCGAGGAGGCCATCAGCAGGGCCATGGAGGGAATGACATCCCATCTGGCGATCATTGAACAAGAAATCCATGGAGTGAAACTCTTATCTCCGCCTTTTGATTGTCTCTCGGGATTGTTTCAGTTACTCACATTCTTTTTTCCTTGTTTTTTCTGCTTTCTCTACAGCCCGCAAGTCCTACCTATGTACCAACATCGCCGAGGGACGAGACAGGACACCGACGGGTAAAGACTGAGCACGACCTCGTGAAACTCACCCACAGTCGGCACAACAGTCCTGAAGACGGAAATGACGGGAGCCATGAGAGTTCTACGGATCATACCAGCCGCTTCCATGGCCGTCCAGATGGGTGTACGGAGTTCCGTACCAGCCGTCGGGGGAGCCGTGACCACTGAGCCGAGTCTATGGAATCCCGTGCCAGCCGTCATCGCCAGTCTCCGGAGCACCGTAGCAGCCGTGACCACCGCCTCACAGAGTCCACGGAGCACTGCGACAGCCGCCGGACCGAGACTTCAGGGCACCGTGACAACCGTCGGGCCGACTCCAGGGAACACTGCAGTCACCGCAGCGACGGATCATCGGAGCTTCGGGATAACCGCCACTCGGGATCCGTGGAACGCCGTGGTCACCACAGGGATGGGACATCAGAGTACAGCGATCACCGGCGCACGGGATCTACAGAATGCCAGGGCTACCGGGGATCAAAATCTAGGGAACGCCGCAGTAGTTGGGGCCACCGCAGTGAATCCAGAGACCGTCATCACGACACATACGGATTTCCAAGACACAGTCGCAGGGGTCGATCTCCGAGCCGAGACAGCCACCGATATTCCCCAAGTTCTCACCGCCTCTGGGCAGATTCACCGGGGCACGACCCCCGCCATCGGAGCCCCCGCTCTCCAGAGCGCCGATACTCCTCCTCCCAACGTTCCAGATCCCCGCACAGGCCCACGAGTTACCAGCTTCAGCACGACAGTTCCCCACCAAGGACCCGCATGCTACCGAGTTCGCGCCAAGTCCTCTAACAACCCCAAGTTCTTCACAAGGGTATCCGCCGTCAACAGACAGCCAACCCGGGATCTCCGCCGCAGTCCCCAGTTCCGGGGCCTCCGCGCGTCTTCTATTTTGGGGCCCAAACCAGCCAGAGCACAGGAACCAGAGGAGAAGTTGCTCATGCTGGATGATTTCTGCAACAACCGTCTCACTCCCCAGCTTTTAAGCCGGATTAACTCCCACCCGAGCTACAACCTGGAGTGGGCTGACCTGGCTAAGCGTAATCTCTCTGGGAAAACCGTAGAGCTGCCAACGGACGGGAACGGGGGGAGGGCTTTCTACCGTCAACCAGAGGCAAGGACGCAGCAGCTTCGCTACTGTACCTGTCATCCAGAGCATCCTCCCCCATTTTTTGCGGCAGCCATCGCAGACGCCAACATGGCCATATCCTTTCCAGAAGAGGAACAATGGCATGCAGGGCACCGCCCAAGGAGGCACCTCGACCGTACATCCCGGTCCTCAAGTCTCTACAGACCAACATCAGGCAGCTACAAAGTCGTGTAATGTCCAGAGAGTCAAGTGGCACAAAACCAACTTCCAGCGCTCCTCCAGAGATGGAAAAAAGATTTCTTCACGCCTACGGAGGTACCGAAGACATGCATACTCATGGTGTCAGCCAGAGAAAGCGCCTCCAGCCGGGGTTGGGGACGCCGCTTCCACATCCCACAAGCCTGGCCCTTCGAAGGCACACAAGGTGTTCCCCTGGAATGAAGCCCGGGACACGGATCTCCACGAACTGGAAGCTCTAGCCAGAGACGGTCTCCGCCTAGCCAACGCCACCATGATAGCGTTTGCTAACCTCCTTAACAGGTTTTTAGACCCTACTAAGGCAATGTCGCAAGCGGCCCAATGCCACACCTTCTTCACATCAATGACCTGGTACACACCCAAGCCAGCCAATTCGCCCGGATTTCCCAACGGATTGCACTCCAGCGCAAGCTAAACGTGGTCAGGTCACTGAATATCGCTGACCGCAACCGACTGATGAACACCAGAATCAAGAGTGACATCTTCGCCGGAAAATAGCCGGCTATCCAGGCACAGGAGGCAGAGCTTCAGAAGAAGGCAGAAAAGGAAGCTGAGAAAGAAAAGAAACAGTGGGCCCAGCAGGCCGCAGCCAACAAGAACCAGCCCTTTCGCCCGAAGCAACAAGAGGACAAGGGCCAGCACAAGGACTTTGGACAGTCGCAGCAGAAGCAAGCCCCCAGAAAGCAGGGACCCCGTCAGGACAACAAGAAAGACAAGGACGGCGGCCACTGCAACAAAGGCAGCGGGGGAGGGCGCCGTAAGCCTCAGCCTCCCAGTCTCCTCCGGTGGGGTGGGGGACTATCTACCTTCAGCCAACGCTGGGGACTGGTGACCTCCGACAAGTGGGTGCTCCAGACGGTTACCAGTTAGAATTCACCAGCCCCCTTCCGAGATATTCCAGGGCCTTCTCCAGGTGGCCTCACAGGAACAAGCACATGGCAATGCTGCAAGAAGTCAGCAAGCTTCTCCTCAAGAAGGCGATAGAGAAGGTACCCCTGGAGCAGATAGCTTTCCACTCTCCTTTCTTTCTCACCACTAAGAAATCAGGGGAATGGCGACCTATCCTCAATCTCAAGAGACTCAACAAATACATCAAGCCACCCCCGTTCAAGATGGAGTCGCCAGCAGCCGTCCTCCCGGAACTACAGCACAACTGGTGGGGCGCCAGCCTGGACCTCAAAGACGCCTACCTCCACGTGGCCATTCACCCTTCTTCCAGAAAATGGTTGGGTTTCGCCATTGGAGAAGAGAACTTCTGCTTCGGATGCCTCCCGTTTGGCCTCTCCACAGCCCCCCCGCACAATTCACCAGGGTGGTCAAGGTCACAGCAGAACACTTCATGAGGCAAGGCGTATACGTCTTCATCTACCTCGACGATTGGCTGTTAACGGCACCGTCTCCAGAAATCCTGCGGGACCAGATCTACATGGTTTCCAACCTGGTATAATGCCTGGGCTTCATCGTCAACTTCCAGAAGTCAATGCTTCAACCCTCCCAGAAAGTGCAGTTCCTCGGAGCCCAGCTAGACTTGCAAGAGGAATGGTGTTTCCCGAGTCAAGAGCGTAATCAGTGCGCATCCTCTGCCTCAAGTCCATGCTGCCTCAGAGCATCCTTCGTATGCGGATTATCCAGCTTCACAAACTGGGCAGATTCAGAAGCCACAAAGACAGCCTGTCCCGCAGAATCAGCAAGACCATGCAAGTTTTCAATGCCCTCTCATGGTGGACTCAGCCATCCAATGTTCGACGAGGGTTAAAGGTTTGCACCACTACCGCCGTCATCAACCCTAACCACGGATGTGTCCAAGGCTGGATGAGGAGCGCATTAGGGGAACATACAGTTATCCGGCACGTGGTCTCCTTCTCTGCCAAAGAAACACATCAACCTTCTGGAGTTATGGGACATCCATCTCGCCCTCCGCCGTCTTCGGCCTCAACCCGAAGGCCAGATGGTTCTGGTGAAGTGCGACAACATGTCGGTGGTCATGTACATCAACAAGGAGGGAGGAGTCCACAGCAGGTCCCAGTGCCTCCAGACAATTCTCTTCCTCAAGTGGTGTCAGCAGCACCAGATAACACTCCAGGCAGCGCATCTCCCAGGGGCAGACAACAAACTAGCAGATGCACTTTCCAGGAAAGCATCGGAGACCAAAGACAAGACCAAAGATCGGGGATCATCAGTGGAGTGGCACCTGAACCCAACAGTGTGCCGAACGCTGTTCAACTGCCTGCAGAGACCTCTCATAGATCTGTTTGCCAGCAGTCAAAACAACCAGCTTCCAACCTTCTGCAGCTGGGGGGACGATCCGACGGCATTCGCTCAGGATGCAATGACGATCAGTTGGGACATGACTTTGGTCTACGCCTTCCCACCGATCGCTCTCATCCCCAGAGTGCTAGAGAAGATCACCAACTCCAAGTCATGCGACATGATCCTGATTGCTCCCAGGTGGCCTACAATCTTGGAAAAAAATAGTTGGAACACCTAACACGATTGTATTAAATGCTTGCCGTGATCACATCGTAGGTCCTTAACCCAAAGTCACAGTTCAATTGCAAGCCTGAACCTTCCATTTGACCTTTCCCTTCCCCACCCCCCATCATCTCAATGTTGTGGTGTGTGCCAAGGCTGCTGACGACATTACCATGAACAACATTGTTTCGGGGAGAAGGGGGGAATTTTTTCAAAACCTACCACAAGTGTTCCAACAATTTTTTCCAAGATTGTAGTCAGTCATGGTTCCCTAGACTCCTCTCTCTCCTGGTGGGCAAAGTGATAGCTCTTCATCTCCGCAAGGACCTCATCCTGACAGCCGACGGGACTCATCTCCTTCGCCAGACACTTCATGGCAAATCTCATTAGATCATACACAAAGGCAAGCCTTTCAAGCGAAGCTGCAGGCATCGCTGGTGAGGCAAGGCGACCTTCGACAAGAAGAACTTATAATGCCCGCATCAGGAAGTACTTCAGGTGGTGTAGGAAAGCAGCTGTTAGTCCGCATTCAGCCTCTTTAGGACAGGTGTGTGACTTCCTCGCAGCCGTTTTCAAGGAAGAGGTCGCCACAGCATACTCAGTCAGGTCTTGCAGGACAGCGGTACATCACGGCTTCGGTGAGGGCAATACAGTCTCAAACTCTTCAGCTATTCACGACTTGATCAAGGGCATGTTTCACCAGCGTCCTCCGACCAAGTCCCTGGTTCCAGCCTGGGATCTTCCAAGAGCTCTTCTCCTGGCAGAGCCTCCATTTGAGCCACATCATCAAGCCAACTTAATGGATCTCACAAGAAAGACGGCTTTCCTGGTAGCTGCTGCATGTGGCCGCAGAGTGTCGGAGATACAAGCTCTCTCCATTGCAGAGAACCACATCCGCTGGAGCAGTAATGCAGTTCACCTTCTTCCCAGAGCAGGCTTCCTGGCAAAGAACCAGACGTTGGATTTCACTCCCAAGCACATCATCCTGCCGGATCTTAGGAAGGCCAGTGGATCTTCAGATTGCAGACCTTGGTGCCCTGTTCGAGCACTGAAGTTCAACATTGACAAAACCAACCAACGGTACACTCACTATTCCTCACCGTCAACAAGCCGATCAAGAAAGCCTCCAAGCAAACCATGTTCAGATGGATCGTGTCCGTCATCAAGTATAGCATCTCTGCTGAAGAACTCAACTCGATGGGTTCCAGAGTCCGGGCTCACTACAAGGGATGCTCTATCCAGGACATCATGGACGCCCAATGGTGGAGTTCTCCCACAACCTTCCAGACCGTGTACCTCAAGGATGTCCTGGTACATACATCAACAAAGGTGTTGAGCACTGCCAGTTCGTCATCGACTGCTAGCCGTCGCTGACGAAAGTCAGGAGGACTATCTTACAGTCATGGTAAGTCCTCCTTGTTAAATTTTCTTTTCCATGTACATATGGGAGGGAAATTAATGACCTCTTCCATTTCATAATGGGGGAGAGCCATCTCTTGTGTTCACGGAGGCCCTTTGCTTACTACTGCTCGCAAATAAGCTTATCTTTCCGCGGGTAATTAGTCGTTCGAGCTAGCCTCCTGCTGTTGAACAATGACATTAGTAAGATGTGGATGGGTAAGTTGAGCTAGTGATGGTGATTCCCGGGGGGGGGGGGCATATCACCTAATCTAGTGATACTTACCCAGGGGCGGATCCAGGATTTGAAAAACGTCAAAATTACCGGGGGGGCTGAAAGGCTATAACTGGTCCAAAATAGCTCAAAATGGGCTGATTTTGCAAGAATTTGCAGAATTACCGGGAGACGCGCGCCCCCTCCCTGGATCCGCTCCTGTTAACCATCCACATCGTAACAGCCCACCCTGTTCAGTGCTCACACTTCACGGGGCCCACCCTGGAGGCTACCTCGGCACACACCAAAATGTTCTTCAAAGTTATGTCGCCAGTGTGCAAGCGCACTGGTCGTCATCTTGGAACAAAACTAGCAAAAATGGACAGTGGTAGTCCGGTAAAGCTAGTCCGTGAGTGCAAAAAGTAAATGGCATTAGTAATTGTAATACGGGGTCATTTTTGACTCATTTTCAAGCATTCCTTGGAAATCTTCCAAAATTACTTCAGAAAGGCAACACATGCAGTGAACATATCACAAAATGGCGGCATCCATGTAGCAAGCTTTTAAACAATTCACTTACCGTGCTGATATCAATTGATGCAGTGCATTAAACTCCCCAATATGCTATCAAATCAGTCAAGCTTGATTGGTTGATAAGGCCCCCACAAAAAAATAAGTTTGTCTCAGAAGAAATGTGAAAAATTGCAGTGCGAAATGCAATTTTTTTAAAAGAAAAATGCTAATGCAAAATGCATTTTTGGCCCACTTTTTTCAATTTTTCGGCCGCTTCGCGACCAAATGTTCACATTTTTCTGAAATTGTTTCAAAATTTTGAGTAAAACCTAAACAAAAAATATGCGGTCAAAAACCAATTTTAAACAAAATGCGCGCGGTCTTCTGAGACAAACTTGTTTTTTTCTTGGCCTAATGTTTTATTTTGGAATATAGTTCCCCCCATATTCCTAAAATGTGTATTTTTAAAACAAAAACGCGCGACATATCCACGTACACATGCTCAAGCCGCTGTGCGGCAGCCATGAGAGGCACTCAGCACATCAGGGAAACCATATACCAGAACAGATATGCGAAGCAGCTCGATTTTAGAAGCAGGAGGAAACCGGAGAAAACCTGCGGGAATGAGTATGGATCGAGAAACCAAATTCACATAAAGCCACCGAGAACGAGCCCTTACCTGGGATCAAACTTGAGACCTCATTGGTGAAAGGCGAGGGAAGGTACGCTGCGCCAACTCGTTCCTCCCTAAAATAAAATAATATAAAGTCATAACACACACACAAATATATTCAATGAATTTATTTTTGTTCTCTTCTGTATGTAAAACAGGTTTTAAAAAATGCAAGTTGTGGTTTGAAATACCTTGCTTAGTACAGTTTTAAACAAAATAATAGTAGTGTAAGTCTTAAATATCTTGAATATGATGTGACATCTGTGAAGGCAATAGTGACTGGTCTCTTTTGGGTTGGTCTTGAAGATAACTGCACATTAGTGAATTAGGCATTCCTCATTTGGCTTAACACACATCTGTGACATCACCGTATTGTATTTCACTCCATTCGTACAAAATTAATGTAGTGAAAAAACAATAGGGTGACGTCCCAGATGTGTGTTAAGTCGATTAATGGCCTCGATTCACACCATTCATTGAATTGTCCTCGGCCTTCAGACAATTATTTTCAACAAATGGTGCAAATCTTGGCCATTAGAGGAGAACATGTATCAAGAATAACTTGCACAATATATGCTATAAAAACAATTATTGAACACATATGGAGTGGTTTCATGGGAAAATGGAAATATACTAACCATAAAACGAATTAAAAACATTTTGTCTGACCACGCGCTATTTGAAATTTGCGCTAGTGTATATGGGATGTGTATTTCTGTTATGCGATACGGACGGCACAGTAGCGTCATACACCTTCACACATGATGCTTTCATAATGTGTATTTCCTATGGCATGTATGACGCAAATGTGCCGGTCGTATCGCATAACATGTTATACACTAGCGCGATTTTTAAATAGCACATGGTCAGACTAGATGGGTTTAATTCATTGTTAGGGTTAATTCCGTTTTTCTTTGAAACCACTCGATATGTGGACAATAATTATTTTATAGTGTATATTGTTTAATATTATACGTTGTACGTGTTTTCCTTTAACCTTTACATAATTCGAAAAACCCTGGCTCTAAATTCCGATTGTCTGCCAGTTCTGTTGGGGTCTGCCATAGTGACGTCACATTTTGTTCAATTAAAAGGGATTTCTACAGCCTTGTGCCCCCAACTTACGTAAAAAAATTGCAGGTGTCAACCTTGCACCTGTCAGATCTTTAAAGGGACATAAACTTTTTACATTTACATGTGATTTTAACGACACATCTCAAAGGACCTGGCAGGATGAGCAGAGAGAAGCGCCCTCAGTTTTGACATTGCATTATCTGGTACCCATTTTCACAAATCATATAACTTGGAATGTGAAGTTTTCTGATCCGAACTTTGAAAAACACAAAATGTTCATATTTTGAAGAAAACGGCACTTTCAGAGGAACTTTAAGTGTAGGCTTCAATGGGAAATCAAATTTTCATTATACCACCCCTTCCCCCCCTCCAAGAATGGAAAGAGACTTATTATGCTGATGTGTATTGCTAATATCTATCTACCCTGGAAGTGGCTATCCCATTCTTGGGGGGGGGGAGAAGAGGGTTCATTTTAAACAATTTCTCCATCGAGGGTGCATAAAATAGAAAAGAAGCGCATACACAATCACTATGAGCTATCAATTCCACAGTTCAATAGCTTTCATTCACTGGTGTATTGAGCAAATAGACACCCTGGATTTTTAGTATGATTTATGATACCCAGAACATGTTAACATGTGCCCATCCAAGGTTACTGAACTGAGCTCTTGGTAGATTAGCATACCTTACCTCACAATGAATATATTCCAAAGCATAATAGCTTTGTGCTTACTCTACCAGAACAAAGTACACTGTATACCATAACTCAATTGTATTCATGAACAAAACTTTGCACTAGAATGAACCATTGCCATTACCATTGCCAATGACCACTTCTGTTATCACTATGAGCTAGTAAAATCTCAATTCCCTTGGCACAGTTCAGTATCTTCCATTCACCAGTGTATTTAGAAAATACACCCCCTGGTTTTTGGGTATGATATATGATACCCAGATTAAACAAGGTCAGTTCATGTCAATGTATGTACAAGTACAACCCACTGAACTGTGTCCTTGGTGGATGAGCATATTGTAACTCATAGTGTATAGTAACTCTGATCATCAATGAAAGACCTGTTGCATAATATCGTGAATATAAATCTCAAGTGAGATTTTGAAGTAGTATTTTATTTATAGTTGTGGCTTTGCTACTTAAAATTTTGAGTTCTAAGTTTTTTCATGTTTTTAGCTTGTTATGGCAATTTCAGAGGAAAGCATGAATACCTTATGAAAACTGAGTCTTATGTACATGCAATATCGCAAAAATGACAATTCATCAGCCTAGTTACAACTATTGAGGGCGCTTCTCTCTGCTTATCCTGCCAGGTCCTTTGATTCCAGACATAGTAAATTCACTTACAATTAATCTTAAAGGTGCAACGAGAGATTTCAACAGGTGTCCCTAAAAATGTGAAAATTGTGATTTTTGCACTGGTCTTAAGCTTTTTATCAAAAATATCTCCATTTGAAAGGATTAAGCTGAGAACTGTTTCTTTGGTACAAACTGAAATTTCTAATTTCCGAAAGGAGCAAATATGAAATTCAGCCTATTTTCTATTGAAATACAAGGCGAACTCGTATTTACGCGATGCGTAAAATATGTCCCCGCCGAATGTCGCGATCATTTTTTTTTTTTTTTTTTTTATTGAGGGCGCTTCTCTCTGCTTATCCTGCCAGGTCCTTTGATTCCAGACATAGTAAATTCACTTACAATTAATCTTAAAGGTGCAACGAGAGATTTCAACAGGTGTCCCTAAAAATGTGAAAATTCTGATTTTTGCACTGGTCTTAAGCTTTTTATCAAAAATATCTCCATTTGAAAGGATTAAGCTGAGAAC
>JAMKCH010009780.1:0-76460 GCA_023653785.1 Ophioderma brevispina | reverse complement strand
AATCAGAAGATTGTTTGTAATTCCAACACGATCGACATAACATTTTGGTGCCGTATCGGAAAAGGAATTTTGTGTAATCAACCACAAACATAGAGAAAAGGGAAAACAACATTTGAACCAATGTCTTGGTATATCCAAGTAGGTTGATGTTTATGTTGTTCTGATCTGGCCCGGTAAGAAACAAGGTCAGTCGCTTCAATAGCCTTGGTTGACCTGGGGGAAGCAAGTTCCATTACACAACCTGTTGCTCTGCTCTCAGCCACTATAATGACTTTAATTGCTCGCTATTGATTGCATGGCCACATGTGATGGTTAGTGGTAATATCTTGATTATATTATTGAGTGAAAGAACCCAACATGACAGGGTAGGTGACTGCCTGGCCAGACCAAAACTGGCATAATGACAAAGACTCTTTTTTGCGCTATCGCACGAAACCTCTCTCGCGCTGACGCGCTCATGCCGCTCGCTTCGCTCGTGGTGTTCTTCTTTTTGCGACATAACTAAACCGATCTTTTGACAAAGACCTAATGATTTTGTCACACATTGATTCTGTTACCTCTTAAATTTAGAAAGTTTTCTTTGGATTACAACTAAAAATTATTTTTTTTTTTCTTTTGAATGTCCCCCACTCAAATCATTTTCATAGATGAACTGTTGTGTATGTGTCATTTGTGTGTGTGTTGTGCTTGTGTGAATTGGAATTAAATGTTAATGGTAACAATGTGGTACATAAAAATTTACATGTTTCAAAATGTGGGGATATGACAGCAAAACAATTAATATTCCATGGTTGGGGAGGGGGGTTCTCACATTGGAAGTACGGTATGTGCCGCTATAACCCCAATTTTTTAGGCTCTTTTTTATAGACGGCCGGCCAAAGGACCAACATATGATTTTTGACGGGCGTTTTTTTTACAAAGGTCCAACCTATTTGGATTCATACCACCACTGTTACCATCAACGTATGGGGTGTTGGCCATTTCTACATTTTTATTTTAGGGTAAAAAATGGCCAAAAAGGTCAAAATTTTCAAAAAATAGGTAAATCAAGTAAATACATTCCTTTCTTCAATTAAGCTATCTGAACATGTCTCTTTACCTTCAAAGGAGTCATATTAAGTGAATAATAGTGGGAAGCCATTCAAATTACAAAATGGCCAAAAAGGGGCAAAATTGGTCAAAAATAGGTATCTCAGTAGTAAACATTCCTTTCTTAAAATATCATCAAACATGTTTCATTTACTTCAAAGGAGTCTATTTAGTGGATAAAATGGATGCCATTTCAATTTTTATTTTTGGGGTTAAAATGGCCAAAAAGGTCAAAATTTGTCCCAAAAATAGGTAAATCAGGTTGAAAAACATTCCTTTCTTAAAATAATGATTAAACAGATCCAGTCACCTCAAAGGGATCTATTTTAAGTGGAATAAGATTCAGCCATTTTTTTCAATTTTTATATTTTGGGGTCAAAAATGGTCAAAAAAGGTCAAAATTGGTCCAAAAATAGGTAAATCAGTCGAAATACATTCCTGTTCTTAAATAATGTCGATTAGACCATATTCCGATTCACCTTCAAAGGAGTCATATTTAAATGGATAAACTGGAGCCATGCCGATTTTATAGATTTTGGGGTAAAATTGGCAAAAAACCTCACATTAGTCCAAAATGGATACCATCAGTCCCAAAACCTTCGTTTCCACAACACAAAATCAAGGAAACAGTTGCCGTTACATCTCAAGGAAACGCCAATCTTAGCTTTAGTAATTCGTTTCATAATTTGGGATCAAAATGACCAAAATAAGGTCAAAAATTGCCCAAAATTGGTTAAATCACTTTTACATCCAAAAGTGCATAATAAATGAATAGAAAGCTAGTTGGTCCTATTTTCAAGGGTATGGTCATATAATGTTTTGGCCTTTTCATCAGGTGATCTCATTTTCACTTTACAGATTTCTGAGTCAAAGTGGAAAAATATAGGAACAAATTCCTCCAAAACTGATCAAAAAAATCAATAAATGGTAAAAACTAAAAAACGTATCACTTTGTCCCCTGACATTATTTCTTCTTTTGCACAGGTAGGTAAAAGAAATAACGCGTTTACTTTCCTTCCACTGGATATAATTAAGTGAAACTGGTAAATAGACGCTTGCCAGTCATAGATTTGGGAGTCGAAATGGGGGCAAGAAATTTAAATTTCCCCAAACTTGATCAAATCACTAAACTGGAAAACGTAATGACTTTGTCTCCTTTTTTTAATTTATTACCCCTGTATTTATATAGATTGTCTATTTGAATATACATAGGTTGTTAGGTGCCAGGGATGTTAAGTTTAATTGGCCAAATACCTGACATTTTAATCAGCTATTACTTTTTTAATGATTTTTTTAAAACTCATCTTACTAATCTTGTAACGTTATTTTTAGGGCTATACATTAGAATAGCCGATTAGATATTGAATTTTAAAAAAAAAAACAATAATAAAACTATAATGTTCTTTTGATTATTAGTGAAGCATTCTGAACACAAATTACTACATTCATGTTAAATCAGGTTTTTATTACCATGAATTTTTGATCCTGCCAATTGATATTTCTCCTCTAGATCGGGTTCTAAAATTGGAAATGGTAAAGTAATTCATTTCACTAGAATTGTGAGCTATAGGCTATCTATATGGCTTTTGGAAGTTGAGTATATGCGTTTTATACACAGTGATCTATCAAGGGTCTAAGCGTAGCTATAGGCTGCTCTTGTTTTTTAATTTCGGCCTGAGTTTAATAATTTAACAGGACTAAAAATTTAATTCCATCAAGCTTGTCCCATTCTGAGTAGATTCACAGGCCTTAGTGTCTGTGGTAGATTTTAAAGCATGAAATAATGCAATAGGCTTAACACATGAGAACCCTTTCGATCAACCATGTCGGAGAAATGAATTTTGGACATTTTTTAACAAGTAACCCTCGTCTTACCAGTGGGGAAAAATTTCAAAAGCTTTCGAAAAAAGCTTCCAGGTAATCATGTTGTCATCTTTCCGGTCATTTATCGATTAAAGATGTCGAAGGGTATAGAAGTCGGAAGGGTATAAGGGGTGGTTGCCAAAAACCCAAGAAATAATGGCTACATTTTTGAAATTATATGACCGTAAAAAATCTATGTCAAAACTAGTCAATTGCATCATTTAGAGCGGGGGAAGGAAAGGAAAACTGCATGATAATCCGATATTCGTCTATCAATTAGCGCAAAATCAGATTTTCGCCTATTTTCTATGGAAAATCCCCAATGGCCATCTCGCGGGGACTTTAGGACTAATTGTAACGACTCATACTACGTAGTTAGAACTTGTTTTGGTATCAATGAACAAGCGAGGACCATAGCTATCATTGTACAAATCATAAGCATCGGGTCCTTATAACAAATTCTCGGGGGGAGGGGGGGGGTTGGAGGGGGGGTAATACAAAATGATTGTTTATTCTGACCTGTAGATTAAACCTAACACAAATTAAAATAAACACTCACCGTTTTAGCATATTATTGATGCGATTAAAGAAAAACAAATTGGAAGATATTTTCTCATTGTAATTATGCATTAAGCCAAAATGGAAAGGGCGTCTTAGTGAATTATCATCGTGTATTCATTAGCACTTGCACTATGAGTAACCGTATTTAAAAGAGGGCATTGATAATAACATTATAACAACTTAAGAAATATTTAATTTTCTTGTCCCCTCCAGGAACGGAAAGTGTATTCAAATGGCAACTCATTATGAACTTTAATGGACTCTGGTGACGAGAATTATGTGACCTGATTAACAATTTTGACAAATAGGTAATAGAGCTATTCCTTTTTGTGATAAACTTAAAGGCTGAGAGGATTGGAATACGATAGTCAATACTCTAATTTACTGGGTGAATTTTCCTAAGGATGTTAAATAATGGAGTACAACACCTTAACGACCATTGCCGCATTACATTCATTACAATCATAGTTTAATTTGGTTGTTTTCTGACAATTTAACAGTAAAATTGGAGATCCTTAGCCTAATGACTACAAAATGGGTTAAATTGAATACCTCGCACTGTAGCCACCTAATTATATTCCCTTTGATGAACACATTATGTTCTTATTAAGTATTTAGAAAGAGGCCATTATGCTTGCTTTACCATAATTGCACGCGATTGTTTACCTTTTTGGACATTTTGACTCAAAATGTGTAATTGAAAATGGCTAGCACTTTATTATAGTGCGCAGCAGAGGCCCAATTTTTCAATAGGTGGGACCTAATTGAAACAAAGTTGCTCATATCTCAAATTGTAGCTATAGGTCCCAGGAGGTCCGGAAAAGGGCATGATGCAAAAATTAAAAAACTTGTACAAATTAAGTTATGGGGGTTCAAAGTTTACCCCCTATTTTCAGTATGAAACTTTTGACATAAAATGCCCATGTTGATACTTTTATCACAAATCTGGGGTGGTCTCACTAATACATTTTCACAAAATATTGACACCGAAAACTTTCTATAAAGTTGATAAATAGCCCTTCTTTCCCCGCCCCCCCCCCCCCCCCCGCCCCATCTTACCCCAACCCCAATGCTGTTTTGAGATTGGGCTGTCAGAAAAACAGTGGTTGCACTAGTAATCAGAAATGATTATGAAAGGCAGCTTGTGGGTGTGGCGGATGTGTGTGTGTGTGGTGTGGTGTGTGTGTGTGTGTGTGGGGGGGGGTGTGGGTTGGAAATAAACCTGATATTTAACTATACATCGCCGCCAAATCGTGTCAAGCGATGACGGTCCGCGAGTTTGTTAACCTCATAATTAATCTAATTTTTACAATCTTAGGGTAAGGAGTGGAATTGACCGTGTTAATGGAGAAGAACCCAAATTAGCCCCCTCCAAAAAAAAAAATACTTTTATGTTTTTGTGTTTTTTGGGGGGGGGGCCCGCCTCGGCACCTCTTCTGCTCCCCCCTTTGCAAATGCCTGGGCTGGCACACTGGTAAGGGTAGCTTCTAGATAACTGGACTTTCTCTTAACCCAAAGTAACAGGAGGCGACGAGGTGGACTTATTTAGCTTGTTTGCCCAATTTATAGACCTGAAGATGGGTAGTTGGTTCATGTGTGGGCTTTTTTGCTACCAATTGGAATCTTCGGTCTTCAAAAATGAGCTAATGGTCCCAGGAATCCCAAATCAAATTGTTACCAATTTTTTATCCCTTCCTTTGGCGGCCTCTTGGATTTCAAAATGGCTGCCATTTTCAAATATTTTGCCTAATATTGGAGCTTCTGGCAGCAACATAGAGGTTCAAATGGTTGGGGGCAATGCCCATTGTTGTTGATGTTCAAGGAAACACAAATATCACAATCAGAAAGTCGCAGATTGTTTTCTTCAGGCGGACATCTTTAAATTTCAAAATGGACGCCATTTTCAACACCTTTGCTCTATTGGACTCTGAACAATATAGAAGGCTCAAGTTGGCGGCAATACCCATGTTTGTGATGGAAAGGAACACAAATATTACATTCCGAAAAGGCACAGATTGTTTCATTCCGGTGGCAATCTGAATTTCAAAATGCCGCCATTTTTAATATATACTCGCCCAATATCTGGATTCCTGAGCAACTTAAAAGGTTCCCTTTGGTGGCAAAACCATTGTTGGTGATTGCCAAGGAACACATTTTATACTTCAGAAGTAGTAGTAGTTGTGTCCCTTCCGGTGGCCACTTGAATTTCAAAATGGCCGCCCCATTTTTAATATATTTACTAGCCCATATCTGGACTTATGAGCAAACATAAAAAGGCTCCATTTGGTGGCATATAATTGTACATGTTTGCCAGAGGTCACGTTGAACGGCAAGGCTAAGGCCATCCCCACAGAAAAGGGTGCGGAGACCTGGCGATCCAAAGCTACTATTTAGCTTAATTGACAAGCTGAAATGTTTACAATGTAGTACCGGGGTTAAAGCCCCGGATTTTGAAGTCTCTGTGCTTCCTGCGTCAACATTGGTCTCTACCAATTCGGATTGAAGGGTTGGTCCTAAAGCCCACTGGAAGGTCCAAACCCCTGATATTTACAAAAGATGACTTGAAGCTTGTTTAACGTAATGTGCTTCTCCTCACATGACATTCAAACGTCCAGACACTATCAAACAACAGTCAAGAAAGAAGACTGGTATATGAGCACAACTGTATGATATTGATGTCATCTGCCATGCAAAAAGAACACCGCATGGTGCACAGCGATCCTCAATACACAGGGAAAGATCAATGGCTATGCACTTATTACACCATCCGTCTGGAAGAAAAATAAGAAAGCCAGCTACAGAGATGTTGATTCTTTTTTCTCACCAAAGGCTATCAAGTCAATGCCCGCCTTCTTTGTCAACTGTAATGAGCGCACCCTGAAGCTTACACTGATGGGTAATCCGGAAACAACAGTCGTTTGCTGCTATCATCCGATGAAACTGTCTCTCGCTGTTACCATGGTGCCAGTGGCAACGGGCAGTTCAAGCCATACTCTGTGCATCCTGGAGATTGCGGTGCTGTAGACTTGGGCCTGGGGACGTGCTTTTCACGTGCAGAGGCGGGTCCATCAGAGGTGGGATGTGCACATGAGGGAATTTGTGAACGGTTTTTTTTAGCCTTGTTGCCACTCGCAACAAAATTCAAAATCAAGGAAAAGAAGTAGACTATAACAGGCTAACCATTTGAAACAAAGGAGAACTTGTCCAGCTGGATACATTCTGGTCATGGGATAAAAATCATTAATAACTCCAGAGCCTACAACACTTGTGAAGCTGTTAAGTGGAAACATAGAATTATTGTGACTTGCAGGACAGGTAGTTGGCATCTAGATTAACCCCCTACCAGAGATCCCTGGGAAACAATTGACTGGAGCGAACAGGTAGTGGGAGATCAAAGCTCTGCAAAGCAGTATACTGGCCGCAGTACCATAACAGGTCAAACACTCTTGTTGATGAGCTGGAAGTTAGGAACCCAGCACAGTATATGAAGCCGTCACTTCAGCCAACAAGAAATTGCACTGGAGATGGTACCTTGAAGAAAGAAGAAGACTTACTACATTTGCCTCAAATTAAAACTGAAAGAAAAATGAAGTCTGCAGACAAGAAGCACGTAGTAAAATCAACCAGAAGCTCAAGCAGAACCTTGATGTTGGCCACTGAGACTGCACTTGATGCTTACACCGTAGTGCTTGAGGAGCATGTTAAGTCAAAGGCTGAAGCACTTGACACTCTACATCTCAAAAGACAAGCATGCTTGCTGCCTGGGAGGCATGATCGAGGGGCGGGCCTGAGAGACTGAAAAGAAGCTACCCCACCTATAAGATCAAAGGGGATATGAAACAAACATGAAAAGTTGTTCTCGACACATGTTTCAGTACTTAGTTCTATACTTGGCCAACCAGTTCGAAATAACACTAACCTTGATGAAACGTTCTTCAATCACAAGATAGCAGGATGCTTTTCCCGTCAGACGGCCTTTCACTATAGAGGAGCTTCTGATTGCATGGAAGAAGAAGAAACGAAAACACCAAGAAGCTTTGGTCCGACAAATTCATGCAGTAATCTGGAAGAATCCACTTTGTCATGATCAAATGTTGAGAATTTTGTTAACAACATTCTCATGGGAAAACAACAGTTGCCTTATTATATTAACATCGTTCATCACTTCCTCTACCAAAGAAGGTGACCTCCAACAACCCCAAAAACTAAGAGGAATCACACTGTCACCACTAGCTTCAAAGATCTACAAGATACCATTCTGGTTTCAGAAAGGCAGATCAACATTACCTCAGATACTAATTGCCCTCAGAAGGATCATAGAAGAGTTGAGGGAATTCCAAGGAGAAAAGGTTAAATTGGTTGTGACTTTTCCAAGGCTTGACGTGTTCACCAGAGATTGTATTGCTGAATTCTACCAAACTATGGTGTCACGGACGAGCCTGTCAAAGCAATTGCCATAGGTATAATAACCCATCTAGCTTTGTTTACATCATGGATAGACCCACAAAGGAGTTCCTAACAACTAGGAATCCTCCAAGGTATACTCTTGCTCCCTATCCTTTGTAATGGTGGTTGATTACATCCTCAAACAGTCTTGCCATCATGACGACAAGGGAAGGACCTAACCATCAAAACCAAGCGTTCTACACGTCACCAAGGCAGCATCTTGGACCTTGACTATGCAGAAGATGATCTAGGCTTTAACAAGCCGATCTGATATGTGGTGCAACAAGATCTACTAACCATTAATTGCGAATGCTGCAGACCCCCAAAGTCGGCCTATATACTAAAATGCTAAGAAGACGAAAAAAAATTACCATCAATGGGTGTAGTAATCGTAATCTATCTGACTCCCGACGGTACCCAAATCAAGAGGTCAGGGACTCCTTCAGTACCTGGGGTCCTATGTTGCCGACTATGCAAGAAGACTTTGTCATGCAAAGGACAAGCTTGGAATGCCTGCAATAATCTTCACCACCTATGGCAACTGGTATTTCCATGTCAACCAGCTGAAGTACTTTTAGGAGCCTGTGAGAGAGTATCCCTGTTTATTAGAATCTGAGACCTGTACAATGAAGAAAGAGCTCTGATAACCTGATTGCACCTACACCAGACTTCTTATGGGGTGCAAAACATATGCTGGTGTGAGCACATGACTGAAGCACAGATATGTGGGGTGGAGATCCCTCCAATCTCATCTTCTGTTGCCCACGCCAAGAACACGTCGGTCACTGTTTAGCCGTGCTATGATCAAGTAGTCTCATACATTTGGAGGTTACCATGCCAAACAAGGTGATGGGCACATACATCCAGCCGATCCATCTACCCTCCCCAACTTCAATGACGGGCAGGGACATTTTGGCGCTAACATGTGGACAGCATCTCGGCTGCGTTCACTAAAACACCCAGAGCTATGCTCTCCTAGATCCATATTTAAAGCACTCAGAGTATTTCCTGAGGAGGGCCGCCCCCCAATTTCACCAATCGTGTTTTTTGCATGTACATAATGCTTGTCCATATAACTACTCAAGGTGTGAAATTGCTAGCTTAAATCAATTCCTTCATATAGAAAATCACACCTTGTTATAAAACTCTGGATCCAGAATTATTGTTATAGCAAGTATCATATGGGACTTAATACTACACATAAAGAAAAAACAAAATGTTTAACTGAAATCAAAACGCAATCCTATTCTCTCAATATTTCGGGGGAATTGTGCATTTTTAGGTTATACTATCTTTAGCTCTAGTGACCATTTTTCTCATTATTACACACAAAAAACAATAATAGTTCGAAATCTCTGCGTCAGACTTTAAGTGGTTCTGGTGCCTTAGGATGTATTCTGATTAGGAAGGGCATTGATCTATTTTGCTCATTAGGCCATATATCGGGCGAAGTATATGGTTTAAAATAGTGGCCATTTTGAAATTAAAGATGGCTGTCCAGAAGGAAACAATCTGTGACTCTCTGGTGCAATATTTTTCCTTAACCACATCAGAAACATGAGGGATTGTCAACCACATGGACCTTCTCTGCTGTTGCTCGAAAGTCCAGATATTGAGCGAAGTATACGTTAAGAATGGCAGCCATTTTGAAATTCAAGATGGCCGCCAAAAGGAACAATGGCACCTTTCAAGACTGAGTGTAATATTGTGTTCCTTAACTCACAAACATGAGTATTCCCAAAAAACAACCGACAAAATGGAGCATCTTGTTGCCCAGAAGTCCGATATTGAGCGAATATACTTAAAAAATGGCAGCATTTTGAAATTCAAGATGTGCTTTCAAAGGAAACAATTGCAAACTTTCTGGATGTAATATTGGTGTTCCTTGGCATCACAAACATGGGTATGTCACCACTTGGAGCTTTCCATGTTGCTCGGAATCCAGTTATCGGGCGAATTATATGTTAAAAATGGAGGCCATTTTTGAAATTCAGATGTCCGCCGCAGAGGAACAATCTGGGATTTTTTTTTTGAATGTGGTATTTGCTTCACTGTCTCACAAACATGGTTTTCTGCCACCACTTGAGCCTCCTCATCTGTTGATCAGTAAGTGCAAGATAGAGAGAAAATTGTTTTAAAAATGCGGCCATTTTGAAATTCAAGATGACCTCTCCTGAGGAAACTATTCTGCGACTTTCTGGAGTGCTAGTTGGTTTCCGTGACATCAAACATTGGTAAGTGCCACCAATTTGGCCTTCTGTGTTGCTAGAAGTCGCAGATATATAGAGAATAGTTGAAAATGGCAGCCATTTTGAAAACAGATGGCCCGCCAAACGGAGGGATAAAAAAATGGTAACAATTTGATTTGACTTTCTTGGCCCATTATCTACATTTTAAGACCAAAATTCCAATTGAGCAAAAAGCCAACAAATCTCAACCATCAACACACCGCCCCATACTAGTTACTTCGAAACTGGCGTCCGAGCTACCTATACGTTGTGACTCTCTGTACAATGGACCGACGGCTTAACGTCCCCTCCTAAGGACGGTCCTCTTCTTTTTCTTTATAACAAAATGAGTACCAACATTCCTAAAGTACGACCCAATGACGTCATAAAGCTTGCATGTCAACAAAACCTCTATTTCCATATAACACACAGTGGTATCATATGGGAAAAGAATTTGTTTCCAGGAAATCGATTGTCATGCATTTTTTGGCCCCTCTTGAGAGCATGACATTTTTATAATAGCATTTTAGTGCTATAATAATTTGGAGTCGCTACAATTGTGAATATCAAATTTTCCACCCTGCATCAGTATTTTCATACTTTCCTCAACATATCACGTCAGAGTGTCGTTTGACGTCATAAGGGAATGTTGGTACTTACTTTTGATACCAATGGAATAAGCACCTCTTACGCTATCCTGTGGTACCAAATGTACCGGATCGGATGTTCAATAATGAAAAATCACAGGGAGTTTTGTTACCAAATGACTCAGTAGACGGGGTTAAAGATCTCCATTCGCATATATGTGTAACTGATGTTTCCTCCCCCCTTTTTTTTAAATAAAACAAACAAAGAAAACGGAATTTATGTTACCGTTTAAAGTAGTGACCGTTGTCCTCCCTATTTCAACGTAGGAGCCTCTGGAAATATCCGCTGCATGTACTTTAATATCATACACAGTCGCAGGGTTCAGATTCAACAAAACTATCGTTGTCGAGGGTGGAGCGATAACAACACTTTCTTGAATGTCAACACGATTCTTTTGATGATAAAAGACCTGGAACATTAAGTCAAGTGACATTCTCAATTTACTGCAGAGTTATTAGGCTAATTAGGCCTATTTAGGTGTAGATCTATACGACTTTGGTTCACTCGAATTTATTTTTTGTTGAGTGCAACTAAGTTGTAATTGGTATATACGACTTTGTTGCACTCAATTATAGATACGCCTTTTTTTTTCTTCTGCGAAGAAGATTAATCCTGAATTGACCAAAACCCCATGCAGTGGTGCACAGTTCTTATGAGTGGAGGAGTCTCATAATTTCCATGACCATGGTCAGTGATAGTAAGATAGCCTGCTTACACTATATTGGGTCTGCAATGACACCATTCCTCTCCAAGCTTTGTGTGGTAGTACAACCGTAGTAGTGGGTCAGATTGCAAATTTTTGGTGGACAAATTTCACAGTGGAATGGCTTCTATAGCCAATTTTTTTATCTAAAAATACTTCCAATGCTGTACTATACAATTGTTGTAAATGTATATTTTAATACTAATAGCCTGAGCATAGAACTAATTCATTAAGCAGACTTATATGTCATGTGTGGTAAACAGGTACAACTTCTGTACAGCAATGTATGACAGATATTACTACACAGTAGTGATTTGGTCTTGCATTGGACAAGAAGTTCCATTTAAAATTGCAGTCATGATAAACTGTAGCTTGGTGTTCCATGCAATGTGATTTCTACTTCAAAATAAAACCAGATATATCACAAGAAGTAGCACGAAATTTAATGTCATTTGTTTCACATTAAGGTTGATCATTATGATTGATGCCTGGCATAGTATTCATTACAATAGCAAATTTCTTTGTAAAATAAAGCCGTTGCTTGATGTAATTGTGACAATATTTCAAACTAAAAAATTGTGTTACAAAACTGGATTTGTTGTATCATTTGACGAGTTTGTGCACTTCAAATGCAGAAGATTGTCCTTTAAGGACTCGTCTTGTTTTTCTGTAAAGCGATGTTTTTATAAATAAATTTGTAAATAAAACATCTCCCAAACTTTTGTGTCAAAAATACGTTTTCATTTTTTATCAAATTTATGCTAATTTTGGCACAAAAACCTAAATAACATAATATTTAGTTACGACCTTCTTCCACTCAATATTACTACTATAAAGACTACCTGGAGAACTTAGTGGTTAAAATTGCATAACGGAATAAAACGTGTAATCCAATGGGCGTTCTGTTTCGTTTCGCAAAATACAGTAAGCCCAATATAAATTGTATAGGTAATATACCATTCTGATAATATCCGCTAGGGAAGTGATGGACACCTTTCGGACCTAACACCTATAGATGATATCTACCGCTCCTCTACCAACCGAGTCTTGACAGCTCAGTTGGTTAGAGCAATACGGAGGGCCCATCGTTCGAATCCGGCAAAGCGCACATGGTTTTTATTTTTCAACACTTGTGTGCGCTGGCTATCTCCAGGGAAAGATTAATAAACATATTCATCCTTGTCTAATTTGAAGTGGTTCAAATTTCAACGTTTTTTACTTGTAGAGCAGTTTGGAAATTATGCATGAAAGTTATTTAAGGGGGTTTGACCGATTTTATCATGTAAAAAGTATAAGCAAACATTTTTAACTTTTCAAGTTTGCAAAAACTACAATGTATGGTGCTAAAGTGAACTAGACTATTGCCATATCTGCTGGTTTTCTTGGATGCTCTATACAATACATACATGGTACCATTGGGCGTCTGGATTCCCCGAAAACCATTCAAATCCAATTGAAGTACTGCTTACATTTCTCACGATGAGGTGTCTACCGGGAACTTGATAAAAAATTAAATATTTATTATTAAGAACAAAATGATAATTTAAGGAAACAGTGTGCCATATTTATCCACAATTTCTGAACTTCAGAGGACTCATGAAAGTGGTTTGGTATTGATCTTTATGTTGTACTTAACACGGAGAGTAGCAATTTGGAAAAATAAATGGGGGAAAATAGACAGAGCACACATAACTACAGTAGGCATGAGGGTTACGCATCATGTACTAAAACAAACACACATTGGAAATCGAATGCATTATACAATGGCAAAATGTTTATACAAATCACTATTTATACAAAGACCGACTAGTGTAGGATGTTATGTATGATTTAAAACTTGTGCATTTTTTTCCCTTTTTTTGTAAGGATGCTTTTTTGGTGTCATTGGATTGAGTAGACATCCAGCTATCAGAAAAGTATTGGTCGCATTTTTTGAAAAGCGTTTGGCGACATCTTGGATTTCAAAATGGCCGCCATTTCCAAAGGATTTTGCTTTATAACTTTGGTCCTGAGCAACATTGGAAGTCAAATTTGGTGGCCAAACCTATGTTTTCAATACCTAGGAGTTCAAAAATATGATAATTATCCTAGTCTGACCAATCTGTGCTTTGGAATACCCATCACCCATGGTGGGGGTGAGGGCAATCATTTTTAAACTGCTCCTACCCTAGTCCCCCTTCGAGATTTTTTAATAAGGGTCGTATAATTTGCTGTTTGGTATTTTATACCCATAGCTTTTGGTCTCCTCTATCCAGAAATATCAAATGCCAACATTCCACTTGTGACGTCTCCATGACGTCAAAGCGTGCTCTAAAAATGCAGCACATGGGAAACATTTGGTTATAGCCAAAATGCTAGAAACATGTGATTTTTGCCAGGTTTACAGCTAAAATGTTTATGAAAACAAATATGTTTTCCTAAACAATGAGTTAGAATTCTATATCTTCATCATAAAAAACACAATATTTTAATGCCACCCAGGGAAGGAAGAAGTAATACTTTTACTTCAAGGATGTTAATGCTATACAATGTCCATAACAAACACGTATTGCCAAGAAGATGCCTTTACCATATTTTAAAACGCGGTGCTTTTATTGCGCTCATAGAGGTTGATATGCTCTTCATAAACTATTAAAAAATCTTCCACCTGGGTGAAGCAGGAGCAGTCAGTGTCCTGAAGAAGTCAACTTTGTTACTGTGATCTTTTTCAACTCTTTCTAGTGCATAAGTCATCATCAATGTGTCGGCCACTTGTGTGCTCACAACTGTGGTAGTATGGTATTCCATAGAGTTTATTTGGACATCTCAACATGCAGTATTTACCAGTGACTACTAGTTCCTTGCTTAGCTCACAGTGTAACTATAGCCATTCGCGTCCGTGAAAAATCCTCTATTTTGATTTTGTGACCTCGTACGATGACATGAAAATCATCCACGCTAAAATGACCGGTAGCGTGTCTTTTTTTGCCGCATGTAGCAACAAAATTGTATTTTATCATAATATTTACAGGGTTACAAGTGTTCATTTATAAAGAAAGATATTTATATAATTTTTAAAGCATGCGTGCTCTATCGCCTTTGTGGACGAGCTTCTTTTCCGGATATGCGGGGTACCGCGAATTGTAAACACAGCAGAAATCGATTTTTCGTTAAAAGGCATCAGTGAGCGTGAGGTCTTCGGCCGATAAAAATGAACGTGTATGCACCTTTTACAAATTGTACACTACAGACATTTTTTGTTAGCGGAAACGATTATAAATTTCCGTCACCCCAAGGCGTTTGTTGGAAATCATCAGCTTCAAGGGTAAGTTTCTTCGGCGGTTCTAATTTTGATGACGATTTTCCGATTTCCTTCGATTTGGACTTGCAAGTTCCTACACACAAAACGTTTTAAAAGCCTAACCTCAGGACGTAAAAAGAACACGACTAGTACGACCAATTAGTTCTGCTGCCTGCTTTGAAAATCACAAAGATGTGTATTATATTTGGTGGTCGGCAATGGATGCGAGCCGGACAGTATGCTACAGATGATTTTGTGGTAGGAAAGCTGGTAAACAACCCAGTTTCTTGGGAACTGTACCGCAGAGAGGTTACGTGCCGACAGCCCGCTTTGGACACACTCTAACAAAATGCGGACAGTTCGCCGTCGTCTACGGCGGTCTTGAGTTTGACAAATCTGTCCACATGTGAATACCACCTATGTACTGTTCTCTCACCTCGGACTTACGTGGAAAGCAAAACCTTCACGATAAAACTGTGAAGAGCACGGATCAACGATCATAAATTATGAGCTGAATCGTGTGGTAGCCCTGCTCATTATATGACGTCATTCCAACGTGTCACGTCATGAGGGAAATCTCTGTGGCCACCATATTGATTGGTAAACTTCAACCGAATTGCCTTGGAAACTGTTGCGGTACCGATGCAGTTTTACATTTTTTTATATCTGTGAGCCCATTTCTACTCATTGCTTTTTCCCCCGAATAAAATCAGTAAGAGAAAAGTCGATCTACGACAGTTTTTCGGCAACTTGTGCCATCACTTTTTTTAACTTTTCGGTTCTAATTGATGACTTATGTATGAGTTAAGCGATAGTAAATGGTTGGAATTTTTCCCCGTCGTGTGTTGTCAAAATATTTTGTATGTTGATGACACATTTTTATCTGAAAATATAAGCCTTCAGCTCCCAATTGGTGAAGAATTCATCATGCATTGGTCCTTTTCATGTATGGCGTTGTGATATGCAAAAATTACACACCACAAATCTGCACAATAATTCCGGGAATGTGATGTGCCACTAGCGTATGTGCATCTCAGGGGTAATGGCTGGTAATAAAGAAATGATACAGTATAATGAGCAGCTGATGATGCTAATGATGTGTCCACATGTCATATCATTCGAGGCTTGGATGGGGGGGGGGGGGGGAGGGGGCGAGGGGGAGGGAGGGAGGGGCGAGGTATGTGTCATGTGTATAGAGCGCTGGCATTGTGGGAGGGTATTGTTGCCGGTGACAGGGAATCTGTATGTTTTCCAGGCAGATTGGGGTCAGCTAGTTATTTCTATCTTGTTGACAAATTATACTGCTTCTCGTTTGTGTTCAATGGGGTGGGAGGGGGTAGGCTGAGGTATGTGCACAAGTCGGGTTGTATATGTAGTGCTTCCCCCATTGGGGTGGTCAATTAAGATAGGCCTATTTCTACATCTTTGAAAATTTGGACAAGGTCGTCTGCAGGGGTGGGGAGAGGGAGGGTGGGGTGCGTCAGGGGAGGGACCAGGGGAGGAATGGAACGCACCCATGCAGAATGTACTCACCTTAAAAGGGTCATAGACAGGCCCTTACTTGCATTGGGACCAACAATATTTTTATACAATGCAAGGGAAGCCCCAAGGCCGAATAAAATTTAGATGGATGATAGGCATAATTGTTTTTGACAACACAGTCACTTTCATGTGATTCTAGAGACATCTAGGGGGTCTATTCCTTGTAACTCAAATAAAGAAAAAAGGCCCAACCAATTTTTCTGATGCGGCTGAAATTACTGGTAATATCAAATTTCAGTGTGAACAGCCATATTTTAGTGTCATTTCATTAAAAAAGCACTCTTTAAGTTTTATCAATCAAGTAAAGGTCGCCGACTACGGCACGCTAACATGGTTACTATGGTGAAATCGCCAGGGATGTCAGGATCTAGCAGCTGACGGCACGCACAGCGAAGCTCATTAAATATGCCCGATAGTGACCGATTGTGACCCTTCAGGAAAAATCATATTGCGCATCCTTCATCTCTGGAGACGAAATCGAACTGTGGCCGCATGTGTTAAGTTTTTGATTGTGCCTTTCCCCCTCCCGTATTGGGCTTACCACTCTTCGACATACATTGGGCAGAACACAATTGTCATTGTTGGTGGGTGCAGCTTGATGCCGAGGAAGTCCATGCTGCGGCATGGTGGCATACATGTTATTACTTTCAGTGGAACTTCACATCCTGAAAACTTTTGGTTGTGTCCCTTACCAGTTCACTTTATTCATCTCTGAAACATTGCTGCTAACACAGATTGCTGATTTCATTTATATCATTGGAGGGTACAATGCAGATTTTCCAGCTGACTCAGCCCGCCCCATCCCCTTCGTATTCATAGAATACACATACCATCGCTTTTAAAGGGCCAATTGGACATTGAAACAGACACGGTTCCTTGTAGCAGTTGAACCTTGTTATGTGGTAAATAATGGGCTCAGAAAGCTTACGATCTTCAGGCACAAGGACAGGTCTGTGTGCGAGCTAGTAACTGTAACCCATAGGCCTGTGCCAAATACACCAGAATACATGTACAACTAGATGAACAAGCAGTCGAGCAGTTGGAACCCCAACAACAAATGGTGGATCACGACGAAGGCATGGCTGACTGTGGTGGCATTGAAGATAACAGCGTAAGTGATGCTGTGGAATCACGGTGACAATGAAATAGATGGGCACAACACGGAAGATGATGCGGATGAAGAAATATTTAGTGAATCGGAGTCGTCGGATGACAGCGATGATGAACTGTTTTGCAATTTTGAACATTGTAAATACGGTGATTTAACACATGCAAACTGAAATGGGTACAATATACATCATGTTACATGTGGAACCATGCTAGCAGTGGTCCTAAAGGAACATGTGTAACCTGCAACTCTTGAAATGCAATGATCTTGCATCATGACCATATGAACTGAAATTTGCATTTTAATTCTCTAGCAATAATTTATTTGTTTCCTTGGAGTTTATTCCTCACTTCAGTGGCGCTCTAAAGGTGCAACGAGAGATTCCAAATAACAGGTGTCCCACAAAAATGTGAAATTCTGATGTTTGCACTGTTGTAAAGCTTTCTATCAAAAATATCCTCATCTGAAATGATTAAGCTGCAAACTGTTTCATTGGTACAAAAATTGTGAAATTTATTTCGTATACATGTAGGAGCAAATACGAAATTCAGCCTATGTTTTCTACTGGAATATATAAATCTCCTTTGTTTTCATTTTTAGGTTGTTTCTGAAGCTAAAGAATCTATTGCATGTCTAATCTATATGAAATCAATACATATCACAGAAAATATGGATGACTTGAAATCTCTCGTTGCACCTTTAATTTATTTGCATTTTAACTCTCCAGCAATTGTTTCCTTGGAATTTGTTCCTGCTTCAGTAATTTTCAAATTTTTGTTTGCAGTAATTTAAATTTACTATAGTGCATTTTCCATGAGTGAGTTACGTCAACACGGACGTGCAGGTATTTCTTGTGCGCTTCTAAGTGCCAGCTTCAAACGCACGTGTGTCATACCAGCGATTTCAATCAACCCTTTCAATTAAATGCCGTGGTCACTGACTCGAGGTAGATAAAATTAACTAGCTACATCAGGCGGGTGACACTGTGTACAAATGCCCATAGACAATTTCGATCGATGGTGATAGCGCCACCATTTTCGATAAGCTACCTAATTATTTATGCATAAACGTCACACATGACGTCAACCGGGGGGATGACGTAGAGTAATAGCGCCACGCACGACTGGCGAACTATAAGCTACAGATTTCATGCAGATCAGTGTGCAGTACGCATCCATTCTCTTGATCGAGTGTCCTATCCCGATTTATTTAGGATCCCTGGCTACATGTAGTATAAATATACAAATTTTGCACATTTTAATTGATTACATTGTATACGCATCATGACCAGTTTAACTTAGTTGCATTTTAATTCTGCTAGCATTATTTTAATCTCTACATTTTGTTTCCTTGGAATTTGTTCCTGCTTCAATGATTTTCAAATCATTGAAATTTCAATTACAAAGTGCATTTATCTTCCACAAATGAGTGACGTGAACACGGACATGGGGGGGGGCACTATGCAACGTATTTCTTGTGCGCGTCTCATTGGTACTACTGCCTGTGGTATTGAAAAATCCATTTAAAAGATTCTGTTTATGCTTTATTAGATAGTTATTCATGATATCAAGAATTTACGATAATAAACTAACTTCTTTTTTTTTTTTTTGCATAATATTGTGTCATCTTGGATGGGCAGCTATACAATATTTTGAGTATCAGGTGCCGGTGCAGCCGGTACCACTACAATAAAATATTGGCTGCCCATCCAATATGACATGATACTAGCTATTCGAAACAGATTTTTCATTTTCATTCTTATTTTATTTTGTTTAGTTTGTTTAATCCACCAAATTTGTCTATTTCAATATATTATAAAGGCAAAAGAACTCCAGCAAATTTGAGACCACAGTGTAATCAAATCAGTTTCACTCTTTATTTTAAAGCTGAATTTGCACTCCTGCATTTTGAGCAAATTGTCTTTAGAAAACCAAAGTCCACAAAAAATGTAAATATTGCATATGCCAAACTTGTTCAGTAGGTGAGCTTATTGAGTCCTAAAAATTCAGGCACTTCCAAAAGGTGACCCATCTGACCCATTTCTGTCTGCCCACTAAATTTTGGAATCTATAATAATTTCCGGCTTACTGTATTTTGCGAAACGAAACGCCCATTGGATTCCACGCCTTTATTCTCGTTTACGCATGCATGACTGGATAAAGCGCGTAATCCAATGGGTGTTTCATTTCGTTTCGCAAAATACAGTAAGCCATAATTTCCGAGTTCATAAGTGTATCCGAAAGAATTGGGTCAGATGGGTCACCTTACGGAAACCCATAAAATTCAGCTCTCCACTTCAGGTTCAGTACGAGCTTGATCTACATGTACTTTCATTAGATTTCACTATTATTATAAAATATAATGCACACTGTATAATAGTACACTTGTATTTTTTCCTTGAAATGTACATTATTTAACTCAAGAAATTTCATTTTTAAACTGTTGAATATTAAATGTATTTATACCAACAAATCCTTGGACTGATTCATTTCTTGTGTTTTTTACTGGATGCAAGGGTTCTAATTATAATAAAGAGTGTCGAGTAGTTACAATGTATGCCAAGACGGACATCCGTTTGTCCGAGGAGTCACTACTTCAAAATTACTGCAAGTCTGATACTACAAAAGTAACAAAACATGCCTATTTGGGAGTTTCAGTAACCTGACCCTTCTTACACTTTTTCGGACACCTGTGAATTCAGAAACCGTAACGTAATAAACATGCTTTATTCTGTGAATTCGGAAACCCTTCACGGAATAAAACACCGGTTTATTCCGTCAAGGTTTCCAATTCATAAGTGTGTCAGAAAAAGTGTCGGATGGGTAAGGTTACGGAAACTTTTTTTTTTAATCTGATGGGGTGATTTGATGCAAGGAGCGAGTGGCCGTATCACACATACATGCAGGCCTCATCCCACATAGACAGAAAATACAAAATTGCTAATTTCTTCAAGTAGCTAGATCAAAAGTGTGTGTAAGTTATAGGCAACATACTACATGATCATATATGTCTATGCCAATTTTTGAGATGATATAATTAAATCTAATTTCTGGTGGGGGATGGATCATAGAATACCCCTTTTAAAGGTCCATGGTCCGATCAATAATAGCCTCGTCCCCAGAACCCCTGATTTTACCGCAAGTGGGGAAAATTTGGGTATCTGACAAAAGCTACTATTTTTCTCATTTAACCTGTGAAATCTTAGGGCTAAAAAGGATGTTTGTTTTGGTAGTTATGAGTGAAAATGTGCCCCACTTTGGTCGACCAATATTAATTTTACACAGTACTCTATGGGGCTTATAAAATTGCGTGATTTGAGCTCTCATATCAAACGGATCAAAATATCAGGGCAGAACTTTACAGATGGGGTTTTGGGGTCAAGGCTCTTATATCAAGATGAAAATTTCATGCTTAAATCAGGCCATCCTTCTTTAAATAATCTCACCCATTATTTTGAAACATGAGCATGTACTTGCATGAACATTGCTGTATATAAAACCAAAACATTCATACATGTATGTATGCTGCACATGCACAGCACACAGAATCATATTATAATAAAAAAATAAACTATTTAGAAGCACACACTTTTTCACTGAAGTACATAGCTGCCCTGTGTTCCTTTGGCAAAACTCATTCATTGAAGCATGTCCTCTGCTTATGCCCTTCTTCGCCGCACTTGGAGCATTTTTGATGGACTTGCTTTACATTGGATCTTTCCTGCAGTGACTTCATGGTGTAGAGCCAATGGAATTTAATTATGTCAGCCAATTCAAACTTTGTATTCTGCCTTGAACACATTTTACGTAATCTAATTTTCTTCTGCTGCTTGGAGCTCTTTTTCGTGCAATTTTTTGGTCCATTGCAATAATCCAGCTATTTCTCTCACATATATTTTCTTAAGCCAAACTGCGGAGTTTATCTCACAGTGAAGAGAATCAATATGGGGCACGTTCTGTATGAATGGGTCAGCTTTTACCCCCTTTGAATTGTGTGTCAGTTGACGGTATGTTTCATTCCTATCATTCTGCATTATCTCATCAATCAGTTCTTCTGTTCTATTTTGAGTTCTGGATATTTTGTACTTGAAGGGATCTTCATAGGCCTCGGCACGAGTTGATTCACATAGAGTACACAGATATTCTGAAGATGAGCCTGCCAACCCAAAAGCTTTCCTCTCCAATTTCTCGTCGTACATTGTAGCAAGGAATTCAAACTTGAAAGTCCAGTGCACTTCATTGTGTTTGAATTGGAGAACTGCATCCCGGAGGTGGTTCCTCTCCTGGAGAAGTGCCAGTGTCAAGGAAGTAAAAGCATAGTAATCATTCTCGTCTGCAAGTGAAATAAGAAGAGGCCTACAGTTGTGTTGGGAATTTGGCTTTTCTTCACGAAAAACTGTCTTGTTAGCAAGTTTTACTTCCATGATGCAAAAACCTAGTATCGCAAAGCTTTGTCCAGCTAACTGCTTCTATTATTTTGTAATTCTTACGCTTTACTTCCCCCATGCCATCGGCTCATCCTTTATTATCATGGTCATTGTCTGGGGGGTTTCAGGATCCTTGCCTGCTTCCTTAAGTCCTGCAACTAAGTGTGATTCTATATCCCTGATTGCAGAGGCCAAGCTTCATCATAATAGAACCGTTCTGCTTTAAATGTGGTATGCCAAGATCATCAAAATTTGATGAATAAGTTCATGGCCTGATAGATTGGCCGTTACTAGGTAAGTGATGCAGCGGTGGGTTCACTGAGTACTGTATATTTGATGTCCCAGGAAGAACCCCTTTTCCACATCCCGAACATAAATAAGTTAAAAGATTCCTTTCCGGCAATCCTTGGCAACCTGCTGCATCTTGCGGTATTTCTGGCTGACTGAATGTAGAAATTCGGATTGCTAGGCAAGTATGTGCATCAAGTTCAGTGTTGCCGGAGAGGATATCTGCCACAGCCTCGGCCGATTTGAAGTTCATTGACGCCTTAAGGTGATTGATCAGAAGGGTGTAATAGACCATGTGCAAGTCATCCCCATAGGTTTCTGCGTGTTGCTTTATGGCTGCCTTTATAGTCTTTAACCTAGCATTTTGAGCAGATTGGTTTAGAGAAAACAGTGGCTTAGGTGTCTACCTAGTCGACGTCTTTGTGCATTTCTGTTTGTTTTACCAGCTATACCGGGTTACTCCCTGAAGGTATTGATGTTGCTAGAGGCTGAATGGGCAATGTTTCTGCGCCAACTCAGACGCTCATCACTGCCTGCACCAATACTTGGGCTGTCCTCAGTTCGACTGGAATTCCCTTCGAAACTGCTATCTGTTACCGTGTTGTTAACAGTTATACTGCTACATCCACCACTAACTTCACTTGACTGGTTATGGTTTGGGACTTGCTCAGAAATTACAGATTGAATATTTTTCTCAGTACACGTAGTCCTCGTAGAACAGCTCCTTATGTGATGCTCAAATGACCGTATGGTCAACCGTGCTGTGCAGTCCGAGTTTACGCATTTCATGGGCAAATCCTCTACTAGTCCACTGAAAAGGGTATCGCACTTAGTGAGCTCCTTTAGGCTAATGATCTCCTGACATCCTGGACAGGCTGTGAAACTTGCTGTCCACATATGGATGCAGGATCATTACATATCCCATGACACACCTCACCGAAAGTTTTCATGCAAGGGATTGGCCAAGCAAAGATTTGCATCATATGGGCTACATATTTCTGAATCCTTGATGTACACTTGAGTTTGAATCTTAGGTTGAGGTCAAGAACCCCTGTTTTCGATGCGAGACTTGCTCTTTTGCAGCTCGACGCTTTAAAATGAACTGTGCGGATGCTGACACATCTGCGTAAGAGTGGTCACTAAGGTTCGCTGCTGTTTGAATATGGACAACTTCATCATTCAGTTCACATTGGCTATCGATATTCTTTCTTCCACGTTTGGATTTAACACGTCGTCCCCTGGTTTTTCAAGAAAACCTGTGACAAAATGAACAATGAATACGTCATCGGTGGGGTATCCACTGTTCGACTGTGGTTGAATGTCTGAATGATGTGCCATCCACTTGAGCTGACACCCCAGGTCAAAATTCCAGTTGATCCCAGTTGAAAGTTGTTCCATTTCCGTGACGGAACTAACTATGGTTTCAACTGTTTTTAACTGGCCTGTAACTGGTCTTAACTGAGTTCAACTGGTCCAGGAAAAACTAGTTTAAAATTTGTTCCATTTTCCGTCACGGAATCAACCGATTCAACTGGATGTCAACTGGATATTCAACTGGGATCAACTGGATTTGAACTGGTTCCAGTTGAAACCAGTTCGACTGAGATCAACTGGAATTTTGAACCTGGGACCACATTGGTGTTACATTCCTGCAGCGGAGACAAAATTTATTGGGATGTACCTCAGGATCATCTTCACAGGGGTCTCTATCATGAAACATCCCTTAAGCAGGTCCTTCCAAGGTGTCCCTGATTTGTTGTCAACACCCGTACATTCATACCCTTTTCCACCACGTGGGATACGGTCAAAAGCCACTCCACCAAAACTCTGCAACATTTTTCAGTACCAGTTAGGGTTGCAAAGGGGTGGAAAGTTTCCGGGGATTTTGGAAAAAATTTCCCGGAACTTTCCGGGAGAATTTTGAAGGGCCCGGATATTGGGATTTTTCGGAAAATTTTCAAGTTGGTATCTTTTAAATTTGAAAAACTAAAAAATCATTTCATCCCCAGGAAACTTAAAAACAATGTTTTTGCTAGGTCTTTCTTCAAGTATTTACTGTTGGTGCTGAATATGAATATGCTAACAGGCCAAGGCTTATTCTAGGGTGTACCATACCAAGTAAGCGCCTAACTGCAGAAAATTTAACTCAATGGAAGTAGTGGTTTCTGAAATCTGGCAAGACCGTTTGGACCATGTTATTACAAAACTTGTCTACAGATTTAATGTCATTTTGTTCAAGTGTCAATTTGAAATTTTATGATATTATAATTCATCAATTCTAAAATAACAGGGAATATTCAAAAATTATTAAAAATGTAAACATTTCCATTAGTCTGCTTGTTAAAATTCTTAATGTAACTTTTTTCTTTGGATTCGGAGGAAAAACTGTTAATGTCATGTTTTAATAGCATTATATAAGTACTTTAATAATTACGTATCTGAGATTTGCAAGCAAATAACTTGACAAGATCCGGTACAACCCGGTGCAAATGAATGAGAATCAAGTATAATTAAGTACACAAAAATATTACAAACATGCATGCAAATTTTCAGCCAATTGTCCGATTTTAGATTTTGGGGAAATTCCACATTTATTTATATAGTTTAGCTGTTCATGCATTTGGATTGAGTATATGTCATAAAATAACCCAAAATGGGCTTACAATAAAAAATGGTGGAAATCTGGATTTCCAAAAGATCTGAAATTAGCTGGATGGCTGAATTTCCACCAGAAATGTTCATGACTGTGACAGGAAGCAGTCAAACCATTTAAGTAAAGAGACTTCGAATTTCTCACTATGGGTCCACAAGACGTGAGGACAGATATAAATAAAAAAATACATCGTGGTCCCGGACCACGAGTGTTGTCTGCCTTCGCGGTTTGCGAATGTGGCCAAAGGTCACATGAGGTCACCAACAGGTGATGTCACCCCACTACGCCCCCCCCCCCCCTTCACCAAGGTACATCATTGGCAGCCCGTACGGAACTCATATAGCCATGCAATATATTAAGAGTTAACATTGTGAACCCGACACAAAACCACACCACAGACATGACGACCAGAGTAATCCTAGGCCAGTGCCTTCTGCAATTCTTGCAGGCGACACAAATGACACAAACATGTAGTGTTTTTGTAAAGAGTTGGTGGTATTCATTTTCTCAGTTGTTTAAACATGCTTGTTTTGGTCTTGTAGTTCTTATGAAGCATTTCAGAGTAAATCCTAATCTGAACAAAAGGAACCATATTTTTACATCAATTACAAAAGATGTGAAAATTCACAATATTCCCGATGTTGCTCCAGGGTTCCCATTCTTCCTGCAATAAAAAAAAAGGAAACAATACATTTACACTACAAAAAAGGTTTAAACTTCTTTACACAGGTAGCTTCAAATAATCTTGACCTCCGATACTAGGGACGCATCAGACGCCCACACATTACACCACACAGTACATAGCTGCCTTAGTGAAGTTATATAGTATATACTTAAGATCTCAGAAAATACTCCAGAAAATGCAAATCCATTTGAATAAGCAAAAAAGGCTGTTTTCGACATTATTTCAAGTTATAATAATAGTTGCCATGTGCATGTTTCTCTAATGCATGACAGGTGCAGGTGCCTTTAATGTTAATTTAATATTAAAACATGCACATGGCAGCTATTATTATGACTTGAAATGTGTCTGAAAATAGCTGCCTTTTTGCTTGGTTCAAATGGATTTGCATTTTACCGAGTATTGTCCGATATAGGAAATACTATAAAAACTTTCACTAAAGACAGCTATCAATGTGTGTGTATAAATGTATATATAATACAATAGCTGCCGGCCGGACTTTTACTGGTTGCCTCGATCGGCTCGAGCTTTATGCTCATGGTGGACCCCCTTCCCGACTTACGATTGAATTTAAATTTGGAGGGGATGATTTTCTAGTTAAATGGCATGGTTTGGCACTAGGAGCAAAAAATAATTATGGTTGACATGAGGGGCATTTGATGCACCCTACTCCATCCATACATGTCCGGCAATAGGCACTGCATACATTTAAATGTTGCTGTGACATTTAACCTCTATTACTATTTACTTGGACAAACTGTGAATGTCTCACAGGCATGCAGCACTTGGGTCTCTGAGGGGTAAAATGTCCCACAGGCAAGCATCAGCACTTGGGTCCCTGAAGGGTAAATGTCACCGTACACAGGCAATTATTAATATTGGTCTTTTTTCCACTTATAGTGTCTGAATGGTAATACTCATATTTAAAACCAGAATTGCTTCAAAGTGTTGGTTGGACTTGTTAGGGTTAAGCCAGGTCTGGATAAAAACTGTACACAGGGCGTTGCAGGGTTCAATTTAAAGGTTCAACAAGAGATTTCGCATTTCGGGTGTCCCTAAAAAAAATCGAAAATTCTGATTTTTCCCCTGATGTAACAAAGTTCTGGAAAATTGAAAATTGATCTTCAATTTTTCACAAGAATTTAGAAAGGTGGTGGTGAGGGGTGTGATAACTTAATTTTTTAGGCCATCTTAAATTAATAAGGTATAGGTCACAAAACAAGAATACAACAATTAGAAATAATTTGCAATAGGTAACAACCCCCAGTAATACTCTGATAGTATGGAAACAAGGTTGCCGAATTCTGCAGACGTGTACATGTACGATGCATTACTGTACAAATAATTGCAACTGATGAGTACCAAATAATGGGAGAATTTCTCTTGATTTATATATTTTACCTGTGCACAAAAATTAAATGTATGTAATCCCACCTTGGCATGAAAACAATCAGTCTAAACCTACATGTATCTCTACACAAATTTTCCCAAAAAGTTTCCAATATATGACCTTACAATGTACTTGCATTGCATTTGTCAGAGTTAAAGGGGCATTTCGTGATCCACAACCTCGTCCCCCGACTTATCCTAAAAAAAGTTGAGATTTTTATATCATCTGAACCGTTAGCCTTAGTAATCCACGTGTACCTAATCTTACATGCAAATTCGGTCGTATCTGTAAGAAATTCGCAATTTTGTATTTTCTGTCCGTAAACGGACAGAATTACAGCCCAGTGGCCTATGGGACCGTGTGAACAGCTTTGCTCATACCCAAAACCGCACGATCGAATAACTCAAATTTTTTGAATAGCTTTTCTCTCAAGGATATCTAGTGGAACAATGAATAAAACATAAGGTGCTGGAATCACGAAATGCGCCCTTTAAATTATTTCCTAGTGAAGTTTTATTTGAAGTTAACATTTTACTCTTCAATTAATAGTTTTGTTGGTTTTGCCTTACCTGTACTGTACTGTCTGTACATGAAATGCATATACATCTGTGGTCAAGGATTTCCTCATCCAAGGGCTTGGAGGAACTTAATGAGCTATCGGCATTGTAGGCCAGAGTATTAATAAAATAAACAATGAAAGGTGGAAATTTCTGGGAACAAGCCGAAAATGTCAGAATTGGTGCAGAAATGTGTCTAGAATAATATGACGAAAAGTCCCCAAAATCCGGTCTTTTTGCATTTTTCAGAAATAAGGGGGCCAAAGTTTGTACACGGGGAAAATTACAAATATTTCAACTGTGTCCTTAAATGTGTTTGCCAAGCATTTTTGTCTGTCCCAGGATTAAAAAAAGGTAGAGTTTTTCCTATCTATGGCTGTAGTTTAATAACTTTATGGTAAAAAAGGCTCAAGGTCCATCCTGTGGTAATTTTCAGAATGGTCGATTCTTTTAAAACTTGTTGTCAATTCTCCTCTAGTTGTACATGAACCCAAATGAATATTTACAAACAGGTGATGGTCTTACTTGCACAATTACAAGGGCCAAGTTGATGGGGTTTCTACAGGCTCTATGGGGGTCACAGCTTTCCTCTGCTCTTATATGTCAATATTGAATCCATGTAGGTTATTTTAATGAACATTTTCCCTGTTTTAATAATGACTCTACGAGCAATTTGAATCTGGTTGCAAAATAGAATTGGACATGTTGAAATATTACCCCCAGGATGAGCTTGAATGATTTAGGTCGTAGTACTTAACTCAGGTTGGAGATCGGTCAAACTAATACCTTTTTAATTGATCCTTGGGACATGACAAATGTTGGAACACATTTTAAGGACAATTCTAATATTTTTAAATTTTTACCCCCTGTGGGGGGGAGGGGGGGGGCAGACGGTTTTGCCCCCTAATTTCTGAAAAAGCACAAAGATGGATTTAGGTGACTTTTAGTATGTTGTCTAGACACATTTCGCACCAATCATGACAATTTTCAGTTGTTCCTCATAAATTTCCACGTTAAAACTAAAATTCTTGGCCTATTGATGAAACCATCCGGTCCCCCCCCTGAAGAACTTGGAAGGAAGCCAAGCACCACCAACACAAAAGGCTTAAGCCCAACTGCAATACAAACACTTTCCTTTGGGGTTTTGCACATATGTTGGATGATCATTGGAATTGGTATTGAATCTACGCAAAATCTGTTGTCTACCTGCCATTGTTACAAATAGCATCTTCAAGTCTAATCTACATTGTAAACAATGCACTCTAACTAATCTAAAAAACGCACTCAAACATCTGAAATTTATACCCAAACAATAATTTAAAAAAACTGTGTGCGGGTCGCCAGGCATAATTTTTTACAAATAAGAACAACATTAAAAAGCATTTAAGGAGTAGATGTTTTTCTAGTTTGAATTTGCACTTTAAATACAGAAAACATGTATACAAGAAACTCATAACTAGTAACGTAGATGTTGTATACATGAGCATAAATTGCATTTAGAACCAATCACCTTGTTTACAACTTGATCTCCCCTTCACAAACCACCCTTGACCTGGTGTGTGACATTTGACCTCACATATTTCTTAAGCTTTTAATTTAACATAGGTTACAACCTTCCTGTCATTTCAAATAAAGAAAATAGAAAAAACGCCAATTGGCGCAAATGTTGTAAACTGAATTTCCAAGTTATAAGCTTTTAATTTACATAGGTTAAACCTTCCCTGTCATTTCAAAAAAGAAATAGAAAAACGAACGCCCAATGGGGGCAACAAAATGTGGTTAAAAAAAATAAAAAAAATAAAAAAAATAAAAAACTTAATTTAACATAGGTTACATCTCTCCTGTTATTTGCCAATACAGAAAATCGAAAAAAACGCCAAATTGGGCGCAAATTTAAAAACATGAATCCCCAAGTTTTTATAAGCTTTTAATTTAGCATAGGTTACACCTTCCTGTCATTTCAAATAAGAAAATGAGAAACCGCCCAATTGGCACAAAATGTGTAAACGGAATCCCCCCAAGTTATAGCTTTAATTTAACTAGGTTACACCTTCCGTCATTTCAAATAAAGAACATAAGAAAAAACGGCCAATTGGCGCAAATGTGTTAAAACGAATCCCCAAGTGATAAGCTTAATTTCACACAGGTTACCTTTCCTATCATTTCAATACAGAAAATAGAAAAAACGCCAATTGGCGCAAACATGTGTTAAAACGAATCCCAGTTATATCTTTAATTTAACATAATAATATAACAAATATAATAATAAGCATTTATTAAAGCGCCCTCTATCTAGGCAGAGCCTATTCCGAGCGCTGAACAATAAGATCTAAACAAGCAAAAGTTACAAATGCCAGAAATTACATGTACCCTGAAATACTAACGTCTCTTGAGTAGAAACAAATGAAAATGCATTTGAAACAACAAAAGTGGACTCAAATGGCATCAAAAAAGTAGCAAAAAAGAATACAATTAATATCATATGGCAGAACGAACAATGTGTCTTAGCCCGATTTTTTAAGTCTTTATAGAGAAACACAACAACGGAATGTCCCATGGGAAGAGAGTTCGCATAATTTAGGAGCACATGTAGAAGAAAACGCCTATTCACCACGGGAGATGAAGTTCGGGAGTCTTTAGCAAAAGTTTATCAGAAGATTCTGAAGAGCGGGCTTGTTATATGGGGTGAGAATTTGGCTTTATAAGATGGAGCAAGTCCGTTTAGCGATTCCATGTGAGCAAGAGGAATTTTGAAACGATCCGTGGCGGATGGGTAACCAGTGAACTGGTAAAAAGAGTTGGAGTTATGTGATCATACTTGCGAGTTTTTGACAATACCTAGCAACTGCATTTTGTGTCCGCTGGAAGTTTATCAAGGAGATTATTTGAACTTCCATATAAAAGTGCATTCCCATGTCAAGTCGAGAAGTGACGAGTGCAAGAATGAGAATTGTGGCTATATCGTCTGACAAAATTTTACGAATTGATTACACCTTCCGGTCATTTCAAATAAATAAAATGAAAAAAAAACGCCCAATTGGGCGTAATATGTGATAAAACTGAATCCCCAAGTTATAAGCTTCATTTACTAGGTTCACCCCTTTCTTTCAATAAAGAAAATAGACCAAACGCCCAATTGGGCGTCAAAATGTGTTAAACGAATCCCCAAGTTAAGCTTTAATTTAACATAGCTTACATCTTTCTGGTCCCTTTCAATAAGAAAATAGAAAAACGCCCAATTGGCGCAAAATGTAAAACGAAGCCCAAGGTATAAGCTTGAATTTAACATAGGTTACACCTTCCTGTCATTTCAAATAAAGAAAATAGAAAAAACGCCCAATTTGGGCCAAAACGGGTTGAAACTGAATCCCCAAGTTTTATAAGCTTTAATTTGAAGCATAGGTTACACCTTCCGTCATTTCAAATAAGAAAATAGTTAAAAAAAAACGCCAGTGGGCGTCAAAATTTAAAACTGAACCCCAAGTTAAAGAAAAAACTAAGCTTTAAATTTAACATAGTTTACACCTTCACCTGTCATTTCAAATAGAGAAAAAGAAAAAACGCCCAATTGGGCGCAAAATGTGTTAAAACAGAAATCCCAAGTTTATAGCTTTAATGTAACATAATAATATATAAGATAATATAGCAATTTATATCAGCGCCATCTCTCTAGGCAGCCTATTCCGAGTCGCTGAACAATAAGATACATAAACAAGCAAAAGTTACAAATGACATCAAATTACCTTTAACCCTGAAATCGTCTACTTGAAGAAACAAAATGCAAATGCATTATGCAACATACAAGAAGTGGAATCAAAGGCATCAAGTACAAAAAAATTGAATACAAATTAATATCATAGCATACTGGAACAAATTGTCCTTAAGGCTGATTTTAAGCATTTATAGAACCAACAACGGATGTCCATGGGAATAGAGTTCCATATTTAGCAGCACATGAAGAAAACGCCTTATCACCAAGGGAGGTGAAGTTCTATGAATCGTTAGCCAAAAGTTTAATCAGAGATCGGAAGAGTGCTGGTATATATGGGGAGAAAATTTGGCTTAATAAAGATGGGGAGCCAGTCCTTTAGCGATTTCCATGTGATCAAGAGGATTTTGAAACGAGACCGTTGACGGATTGGTAAACCATTGAAGCTGTATAAGAGTTGGAGTTATGTGATCCATACTTGCGAGTTTTTGACAATACCCTAGCAGCTGCATTTTGGTGTCCGCTGAAGTTTAATCAAGGAGAGTATGTTGAAATCATATAACAGTGCATTCCATTGTTCAAGTCAGAAGTGACGAGTGCAAAAAAGAATGAGAATTGTGGCTATATCGTCTGACAAATTTTACGAATTGATTACACCTTCCTTGTCATTTAAATAAAGAAAATAGAAAAAACGCCCAATTGGGGTCAATAGTGATAAACTGAATCCTCCCCGAGTTATAAGCTTCAATTTACATAGGTTAAACCTTCATATCATTTCAAAAAAAAAAAAAGAAAATAGAAACCACGCCCATTGGGCCACAATGTGTTAAAACGGAATCCCCAGTATAACTTAATTAACCTAGGTTACACCTTCCTGTCATTTCAAATTAAGAAAATAGAAAAAACGCCCAATTGGGCGCAAAATGTGTTAAAACTGAATCAAGTTATAAGCTTTAATTTAACATAGATTACACCTTCCTATCATTTCAAATAAAGACAATTAGAAAAAACGCCCAATTGGGCGCAAAATGTGTTAAAACTGAATCCTTAAGTTATAAGCTTTAATTCACAACATAGGGTTACACCTCCCTATCATTTCAAATAAAGAAAATGAAAAAAACCGCCCATTTGGCGCAAAAATGTGTTAAACTGATCCCCAAGTTATAAGCTTGAACTTAACAACAGTTACACCTTCCTATCATTTCAAATAAAGAAATCGAAAAAACGGCCCATTGGGCGCAAATTGTTAAAACTGAATCCCCAAGTTATAAGCTTCAATAGGTTACACCTTCCTTTCAATTTCAAATAAAGAAAATAGAAAAAACGCCCAATTGGTCGCAAACTGTGTTACCAACGAATCCCCAAGTTTGAAACTTTTGAACCTAGGTTACACTTTCCTATCATTTCAAGTCAAAATAAGAACATAGAAAAAACGCCAATTGGGCGCAAAATGGTTAAAACTGAATCCTCAAATTTTAACTTTAATTTAATGTAAATTAACACAACCTTCCTGTCTTTTCAAATAAAGATGTAATTTAAAACTTCGTCTTAAATATATCAACACAATACATGGTAAAAGCGTCAATCATTACGTAGTATAACTCTCCGTGGCCTGATCATTTCTTACTTATAACTCTCCTATTTGTTTACTCCCCCGTTATCTATCCCTGCAACGTTTTAACCAAACTCCCATCAAAGCAAGTTCTTCACAGAGACTAAATCAAAGAAGCTTTTTAAGGCCATTTCAAACATGCAATTATGTTATTCTTGTCTGAAATTGCATCGCATTACCACCCAACACTAAAACTCCAAAATTAATAGTAGTACGTAGATATTTTCAGAAAAGAAACATTTAATGAAATGACCTTCAGCTATAGAAATAGACCCCTTCGCAATTTTGAGAGCAGTGGTTTCCTATAGTCGGTCGCTAAGGGACCCCGACAAAAAATAATGCTACTCCGAAGGGTTTAAAAGAGTTTGACCATTATTCCCACAATTTGAGCAGCAACAATTATTGAGAAATACATATTAGTTGTTTACATGCGCACGGTTTGTGGCAAGAGCATGCACATGGGGGGGGCGTTTAATAACATTACTTTTATGCACCCTCTGTGTGTGATACAAAAAGGCAAATATTTTTGCCAATTAGGTCATCAACAAATTAAAGTATAGAAGATAACCTACAGGTGATTTCTTACGTAGATTAACCATATTTGTCGGACAGTTGTGAAGAGTTGAGCCATATGCAGGAAATTAAATTCCCATTAGGCCAATGAAGTTGATTTCTCTGTTTGAGATTTTAAACAAATTGTAAACTTTCAATAATTCATTTTTACTGTCATTTCATTATTCACCTACAGGATGGTGAATACACATAACATTATATTTATTATACAAAGCTCATGTGGCTAATTAACAAAACAGGGGAAATTGAAATTTTACTACTTCAAAAAATTAAAAAATCAGTTTAAACCTTTTTGAACTGATTTTGGTGACAAAAATCTGAGTAAATTAAAATCATGAATTTAAAAAAAATTAAGTGTTAGACCCCTTAAATCAAGTTCTCATGGGGCTAGTGGAATTATTCCTAGTTCAGTAAGTTAGTGCTAGTGAGACTTTGAAGTTTACTTTTTATCCCATCATTCCTACGAATTAATGTTTTTTTATAAATCCTTTGCGCAGAGTATATCGTAAATTTACTTTTGAATCTGGGCAATTTGTCTAGAACACTGCCTTTTTATATTTTTTATTATATTTTAGAAATGCTATTTAAAATTATCAAATACAAAGTAAGCACTTGGATTTTCCATTAATAATTGTGGTAAATTTCAAGGTCAAAAACTTAATTACTTTTTGAGATATTATTTTTAAACGGATAAAATTAAATATCGCAGCTTGCGGAAACAATAAAATACATAAGAAATAACACAAGACATTTCAAGTCGCGATGCGACATTTTCGACCATAACTTTTGAACGGAAGCTCCGATTGTTGTCAAAAAAAAAAGCAAAAGAAAGGTAATTTTCTCCTTAAATTTCAAATTTTAAATGTTAATTTTGTTAGCCCCTCCAACCCCATATTCCCCCTAAGAAAATTGCAAAATAATAATAATAATAAATAGTGAGGAGGGCTACAATTATCTGATATTTTTTTTATGCGGCCTATAAACATTGACTTCCATTCGATGCACAAATCCCACTTAAATAAATCTCTGCAATTTTCGCTCAAGAGCATACTAACTGTACATACATGTACAGTATTCAAGGTTATGATCGAGACCAAAGTAACATACAGATTATAAACAAATTGTTCATGTTTATCTGAACCGTAATCCACGTGTGCCAATCTTACGTGCAAATTTGGTCGCATCTGTAAGAAATTCGCAATTTTGTATTTTCTGTCCGTAAACGGACAGAAATTAAGGCATAGTAGCCTATGGGAGCGTGGGAAACGAGCAATTGCTCACAACACAAAAACGCAAGATCGGGATCAGCTCAAATTTTGAGAATAAGCTTTTCTCAAGGATATCTAGTAATCAATGAATAAAACAGAAAGTGCTGAAATCATGAAATGCACCTTTAAGCAAACTTCTTCTGGGTCATTCCATGCCAAATCAACAAATCGAGTACACCATCACCTCATGGATTTCTTTCTTTTTTGGTGAATTGAAAGATATTCATGAGAAACTAAAATCCTGAAAATTTGAGCTCTGTACCTCTTTTCGTTTTCACGCTACATCAATTTTAAATTTGAGGGGGTCACCTCAAAAACATGTACCGGTGTGAAATTCAATATTCAGAGTGCCATAAGTAAAAAACTACACCCCTCAGATCCTTCAAACTTGGCATTCAGGATTACCTTTTGCTGCAGATTGCAAATATGTGATCAGAAAAAATACACCTTGCTTCGATTAAAAGTTACAAGGGGTCAAAAATGGCTCAAAAGCCACTCGGACCATACTTTGGGGGGCCATAAGTCAAAAGTATAAGTGATATAACTTCCAAATTTGGGCTGGTGAAAGCTTATCTTGAATCCTACTCTGGTGTACAATCTTATACTTATATCAGCTTTATTAGAAGAGATATAGCTGTCGCAAAAAGCAAAAAGTCCAAATTAACCTTGACTTGACCCCCCTAAAAATCAATGTCAGACATTCTGCACCAAATTCTGCTTGAAATATGGTTAAGAGGGGCCCCTGCTGAAGTTGTGTGCAAAGTTTCAACATGGTGTCTAACTGCCATATGTAGTTAAACAGGCTTCAAATCTAATATCAGACAAAGTTCCCATTGAAATGTACACAGAATTCTGAACTTTGCAACCTGGGTATTCAAGTGCAGTTTTAAGACTTTGAATCCTAGTTTGACCTTGTAGAACTCTGACAATGGAATTGAAATCAATATTATCACCTTATTAGCACCTGATCTAGGTATGGACCAAATTTCAGCTTGGTGTCTTGTTTGGTAAGGAATTTATAATACTTTAATTATTCTAATTGAATCATATAGTAAACAGTGAACTGTGCAAGTTAATACCCAGTTGGCAAAGTTCATGTTTCCTGTGTGTTTCAATGGGAATTCTTTCAAAACTGAATTACATGAAGTAGGGCTTTTTGAAGACTAGTTATTTATAGAAGACACTTAGACACCACAATGAAACTTTGCCAAGATATTAAGCAAGGACACCCCTCAAACATTTTTCGAGCAGAATTTGGTGCAGAATGTCTGACATTGGTTTTTAAGGGGGCCAAGTCAAGGTCAAATTGGAATTTTTACTTTTTGCGACTCCTATATCTCTTCCAACAAAGCTGATATAAGTATAAGATTGTACACAAGGGTAGTATTTAGGATTAGCTATCTCCAGCCCAAATTGGAAGTTATATCACTTTTACTTCTTGACTTATGGGCCCCCAAAGTATGGTCCGAGTGGTTTTTGAGCCACTTTTGACCCCCTGTTATTTTAAATTGGGGCAAGGTACATTTTTTCTGTTCACATATTTGCAATCTGCAGCTAAAGGTTATTCAGAATGCAAAATTTCAAGGATCTGGAGGGTGTAGTTCTTTACTTATGGCCCTTTGAATATTGAATTTCACACCGGTACATGTTTTGAGGTGACCCCCTCAAATTTAAAATTGCTGTAGCATGAAAACGAAAACCGGTAGAGAGCTCAAATTTTCAGAATTTCAGTTTCTCATGAATATCTTTCAATACACAAAAAAAGAAAGAAATCCATGAGGTGATGGTGTACTCGATTTGTTGATTTGGCATGGAATGACCCTTCTTCTTCTTGCGCTATGCGTATAAGGCAAGGCAACAGCTAAATGTGTTGTAGTTGGTGAAGCCAGCTCACTGTTGACTGGTTGGGGTTTGAGAATTAAGTCTGTATCCACCGGTGGACGAAAGGTAGGGCACTCATTGAGAATGTGATCCGCAGTCTGTGATGGAGAGCCACACTGGCAGGCTGGAGATGGCCGCAGCCCCCATCGGTGCATGTTACTTTTGAAACGACCGAATCCTGTTCAAGGTGACCCATTCCCCACATGGAAGATTGCTACCAGGTGGGAGTTCTGTCATAGGTGTGGTATTGAGTTGGTCTGGTCTTGGAGTATCTAGCCAGGCATTGTTCTATGTCTGTAAGATGTTGAATGGAGAGTGGAGAGCCTAGCAGCGTGTTGACAGAAAGGTCGAAGAGAGCGCAGTCTCCGTCTGCCGAGCTGGTGTGATTCTTTGACAGTGTTATACAGCAGGTGCTTGTTGTCCAACAGAGCCTTGTTCACCAGTTGATGTGTATGATGTTCTCTCCGAAGCACTGAAGGTGCAATGCCTGAAAGCACGCGTGTAGAAACCCCGGGGTAGAAACTCAGATTGAGTTGGTTGAAGGCAGCCAGCAATGGTTCTCGTGGTCTCGTTGAGTACTGTGTCCAGCTTCTTTGTGTGAGAGCTAATTAATTGAACGGAGGTGAAGGGGTGGATCAATTGGGACACGGTGATTGGGACACGGTAGCAAGTAAAGTTTATTGAATAACTACAATGTCTTCGATCTACTTTTCTACGCGTGCTGCAAGACTTTTGATCTACTTTCCCGAGTACTGCAACTTAAGCATTTGATCTACTTTTCCATATACTGCAAGCTAAACGTGTTCAGATTAAATTTCTCCGGACTATCGTCAGTGACCAGAATGGAAACCAGATTTGTTAAGGAGACCTCAACTGATTATACTGCCCTCTATACGGTGCTTTGCCTCGCCCAAGGGATATCCACTTTTGTTGTAGGTTCTCATTAGAAAACTGCCATAACACTAACTGTCTTGATCTTAACTTGTACGAAAAAGCATTGAAACTACAATCTTCAACATGAAATACCAACTGGGTTTGCGAGTTGGCGAGCTCCATGCTTGTTTTGCTTCACTTCATGCTATTGCAAAGTATCTTGAATCCATAAGCACTGAAGCTGTTCTTTATTCACCATCGACAATCTAACAAATCTTTACTGGAAAGTGTTTTACGCATGGTTGCAATGTACCATCTAACCAATATCATAGCCTGCTATGACCTCTACTTTGAAGCATCTTTGCAGCTAAAAAACTTGGGATACCATGATCCTGAAATGTCACAAACTGCGCAATAGCCTATGAGACAAGAGGATATGGTCTGTGTCTTTGAAGAGGTGAAGTCAATCTTCAGAGACCAGTTCCAAGCTGCACTTGGTCAAGAACGTCCACAGATGGCAACATTTCTCCGGAGTTATATGAAGCAGGTAGAGAGTCTGCTTCATTTGATTCGAGCAAGTAGACAGGAGGAGTGGGAGCTTTATCTCGGTGCCCTTGAGGAGCAAGTAAAATACTACTTGCGCATGATCTCTACAAATATGCTCGACTTGTACCAGTTCAGGGCTACAAGTGGACCATTGCAAAAATATAGGGCTAAATATAGGGCAAAAAAACAAAAATATAGGGAAAATATAGGGATAAACAAGACAATTATAGGGAAAATATAGGAATTGGTATGTATTTTTACTTGAACGTGGGTGCTTTTCCATTGTATATCAGTAGCAATTTTAATTCATTAGAAAGATATGTGCAACATTGCGCTATCTCTGGCTGTATTGACTATATGATACTCATGTTGTGGGTAATTAATCTTAAATGGGGGAAAAAGGAGAAATGCTTCTGAATGTGAACCCTCCATACTTGCAGGATCCAGGTTTCCTGAAGTCTAATCATTTCAAGTAGTGACTCTATATGTCAAGTCATTTAAGTGGGACACTGTATATCTAAAATTCCAGATATCAAAGAGTAAAGGTTGCATTAAGTTTTCTAAAAGTTTTTTTTTTTAAAATGTATTCATTGATATATGGACACCTCACAATTCACATGGAAAGAAATTATGGCACGGATGTTCCTGCTATCATCTGGCAACACAAATAGTCTGTCTTTTAGAGTGGTTATAGCCTCTGTATTTCCTTCGATCTTATCAACACTTACTTTTATGTAACAACTGTCAAATTTCAGTGCCTTAAATTCCATTGTACACCTATGTTTCATTACAAGGAAGGGCATTTGAAAGTTTTCTCAAAAGGGCCAAAGGGTCAAAGGGGTTCCTTAAAGGTTTATCTGTGTATATTCCAAGTAATTGCACCAGTGGTTCTTTTGAGCAAATTGTTGGTAATTTAAGGGAAATTGCATTTGACAGATGTTTTACAACAATGGGGTTAAATGCTACACAAGATAGGGCTTCATAGGTTAAGGCACTGATTGCTTAAATCAGAAAATCGCAAAAATCATTAAACAAATAAGATTTTTGAATGGATATAACAAATACGAGTATCCAAAATATTTCTGCAAATGATAAGGCAAGAAGCAACTAATATAAAAAGATATTAGATTTTAGTAATTTATGTCCGTTCGGACACTTACTACAACCAAGTAAGTGAATGGAGATTCGTATCTTGCATATTGATGTTTTAGTCCTTTCATGTGAATTCTACAGTTGGAAGGAAAAAAGAACTATGGGACTTTCTATAGACTTATCCTTCAATTTTAAGCCATTCCTGCAATTTCAAATATTTTGACACCTTTCGGAAAATCACCGTAGTGTCTTTAATCTGTGTACCACCCATATGGGTTTTGGGCTGGTGATTTTGTTGTTTAATTTTTGATGATCAGGCGGCAATAGCAACTTATGTTTGCACCAGGATTACCTTTTATAGTTTTAAACCAATTAGGGTCAAAAGTACATAGGTCTTTAGAGATCCATCTGTGTACACACCTGGCGAATCTTAAGCCAGTGGCGTTTTTTTAACAAAGTAAGTTAAGTCAGTCAATGTGTATATGAGTAGCAGGATGTGAACTTGTTTGCAACGCAGTTGAGGGTTGAGAGATCTTTTATCATCAATCAGGGAGTAGATGGAACCACAAATACAATTTCACTACTCTGAATCTCATACTAAATGTTGTGTTGGCTATATGGTCCTTTGGGGTCAAAAGGTTTCATTTCCCCCAACCTCCCTCAAAACATGATTAAAAAGCCAAGATCATCTGGGGCTTGTACCCTTAGTCTGAGCCACTTTTTTTTTTTGAAACAAGATACATATTGTAAGCAAAATCCTCAGAATATATGGGCCTTTATCTATTAGTACCAAAATGACCCTTATAAATGGGTAAGGATTTCAGTCCTCTGCCACACACTCTCAATCAAATCAAATCTGAGTAGCCCTCCCTGGAAGAAACAGTCACATTTGCTTATTTGTTTTGTGTAGTCCGAGTACCAACTCCTGACTACTGTATTGTAATTATTTTAAGTCTCTGATTTCTGACAAAGAAAATTTCTTATTTTACTCACATAGACAAAACATTATGCCTCAAACAAAGTCTTAAAATCCATACATAGTCTAAAATTGGGCTTTGTAGTAAAAGAATGACTCTTTACCCATACAACCATGTGCTAAGATTGGAGATATTCATTTTGTAGTGCTTGTTTTCTAGAGCACCTTGTACATAAATTTTGGACTGACTGTTAATAGTTTGATCAATTCTTTGAAAAAAAAACAGTCAAAACATCAATCTTTAATTTTCTTTGGTGAAAAAAATAAGGGAATAAGGGATTTTGGGCACCTTTATAAGGGATTTATGGGAGAGGGGTACAAAATATAGGAAATAGAGGAATTACTAGGGCCGCTTGTAGCCCTGCAGTTTGTCTGCCCAAATGAAGAGGTTAAGTGGCACTGACCAAGAAACCGGAAGCTCTAAAATTTGGTGATTTCATGTGACTATAAAGTCGGGCATTCCATTCACCATCTGTTGGTGGGCCAAGCTTTGTTACAGTTTTCATATTTTTTTGTTATCCCCAGATCACTCTTCTCCTCAGATGCCCTTCTTCTATACCCAACTGTCAAGAGTAATTTGTCCATCGCCATTGAGGACTCCAACAGGGAACCACCGATTGAACTCAAGTAGACTACACCGCTGATGCATCAAGCTGGTTGGAAATCCAATACAATTTGTGTCATTAATCGATGCCATGGCAGTTGTTCCATGGCCGTTGTTCAGGCTATCAAGAAGGTCCATCAATGTATTACTGCTCTTATTTGGCCAACACCTTTGTTCGGACCATCCGTAAGATCGTATCCGGGTATGAGGAAGAATTGTTATCTTCGACGATAATTGCGAACTCCCTGAAAGCTCAGACACGTGTTAAAAGGTCTACGGGGCCAGTCAAGTTTGACATCAGAGACTATACTAATTGAAAACTAGTACCACTGAAAACAATGCTGTCTCACAATGAAACGAAGTCTTAACTGACAGAATACTTGGGGAAAGCGCTCCCATGAATATGACGATAGCAGCAAAAGCTTAGTTGGCATCTATGAAACTCCAAGTAAGTCAAGTTTGCATGAGAAAACGTTTTTGTTTTGTCTCTAAAAGGTGATGCAAACATGAGAAGTATTAAAATTCTTTGTTCACGCAAATTTGATTAAAGGTCATACTTAAATAAAAAAATAATAATAAAAAGTTTAGTATGGTAAAAATAATCTTATGTATGAAAAGACAATCGAAGATCAAGGCGGGTATTGGGTTACAGTTCTTTGATCTTCAATATAAAAACATAAGATTGTCTTTGGCGCCATTTTGAAAATCTTCCATGGTGGCTGAATTCGCTCATTGATGAAATAATAGGCCATTTTAGACTGCTTTATTAATGGCATGCTGAGATTTTTAAAACAAGTGGATTAATTAATGGCGGCCATTTGAAAATCGAGATGGCACAACCTAATTAGATAAAAAGTAAGCCAGGTGTGGTGAGGAATCCCCTAGTATCACCAAACATGGTAGTGCCACCTGTTTTACTATTCCACATTGCTCACACCACCAGATATAACACAAAACAACCAAACATAAACACCCAATTTTACTCCTATAAGTTGCTCCCAAGCCGGGATATAGGACAAAAAAATCATGACAAATGGCGGCCATTTGAAATTCAAAAATGGCGACTGAAGGCCGTGGTTTTGAAAAATGGCACCTAACATTTTTGAAATAAGCACCCCAAAATTGACAAAGTTAGCCAATAAAATCGATTTTGGCACCAAAATCCCAAGGGAACATATAACAAACTGTACTATATGGTTAGTTTTTTTCGGGGGGGGGGGGGGGGGTCAGTCCTTAAATTATCTCATCTGAGCAAATGACTGATCAAAACTAATTATTCTTAATCTGTGGTGAAGTGTTTTATTTTCTTGTGGGAAGAGTATGGGTGCTAGGGCAAAGTTGAAGCCAAAATTTAAAAAAAATCGTTTATGGTTATTTTTTTCGGGAGGTGGCGGGAGTAGTAAATACTTAAATTATGTTATATGAAGAAAATGACCGATTCCAAAACCTAATTATCCCCTTAAGTTGTGGTGGTGACGTGTTCTTTTTTCTTTGGGGTAAGAGTGTGGGTGCTGGGGAAAGTTTGAAGCCAAAAATAAAAAAAAAATCGTAAGGTTAGTTTTTTTGGGGTGGGGGGAGTAAGCCTATTCTTTAATATGAAGAAAATGGATGATTCAAAACCTAATTATCTCCCGTAAGCTGTGGTGAAGTAGTGTTCTCTTTTATTTGTGGTAAGAGTGTGGGTGGCTGTGGAAGATTTGTAGCCAAAATAAAACAAAATCGTCGTTTTAGGTTTTTTCGGGTGGGGGAGTGGGGGGGTAAGTCCTTAATTATGTTTTATAGGAAGAAAGAGAAAATGACTTATTCCAAACCTATTATCCCGACTTGGTGAAGGTTTCTATTTCTTTGTGGGAAGAGTGTGGGCGCTGGGGTATATTTGAAGCCACAATATTAAAAATCGTAGTGTTAGCCGTTGTTTTTCTGGGTGGGGGGGTTAAGTCCTTAAATTATTTATATGAAGAAAATTACTTATCCAAACCTAATTATCCCCATCTGTGTTGAAGTTGTTTCTATTTTCTCTTGTGGGAAGAGTGTGGGTGCTGGGAATATTGAGCCAAAATAAAAAACATCGTCTGGTTAGTTTTTCTTCTGGGGGGGGAGTCCTTACATTATGTCATATGAAGAGAAAATTACGGATTCCAAACCTAATTATCCCTTAAGCAGTGTGAGTGTTGCTATTTTCTGTGTGGAAGAGGGTGGGTGCTGCGGAAGATGTGAAGCAAAATAAAAAAATAATCGTATGGTTATTTTTTTTTGGATGGGGGGGAGAGAAATCCTTAAATATGTCATCGAAGAAACTGCTAATTCCAAACCTAATTATCCCCCGTAAGCTGTGGGGAAGTGGTTATTTTTTCTTTGTGGGAAGCGTTTGGGTTCAGGGGAAAATTTAAAGCCAAAATAAAAATAAAAAAATGTATGGTTAGTTTTTTCGGGGGGGGGGGAGAGTAAGTCCTTAAATTATGTTATATGAATTAAAATGACTGGATCCAAACCGAATTATCCCCCTTATGCTGAGGTGAAGTGTTTCTATTTCTTTGTGGGAAGAGTGTGGGTGCTAGGGAATATTTGAAGCCAAAATAAAAAACAATAGTATGCGGTATTTTTTTGTCTTGGGGGAGTAAGTAAGTCCTTAAATTGTTTCATATGACAGAACATTGATGATTCGAACTAATTATCTCTTAAGCGATCGGTGATGTCGTTCTATTTATTGTGAAGAGCGTGGTTGTAGGGAATATTGAAGCCAAAATAAAAAAACAAAATCGTATGGTTAATTTTGTTTCTTGGGGGAGTAAGCCTTATATTATGTTATATAAAGAAAATGATGAATTATCGACCTAATTATCTCCTTACGCTATGTGAGTGTTTCTATTTTATTGGGGTAAGAGTGTGGGTGCTAGGGATTATTTGAAGCTTTCAGAATGTTAAAAAATAGTTTTGTGTATGGTTAGTTTTTCGGGGGGGGGGGGGGGGGTGTGAATCCGTAATTATGTATAGAAGAAAATGACTGATTGCAAACCTAATTATCCCCCTTAAGCGTTGGTGAAGTGTTTCTATATATTTATTTGTGGAAGATGTGGGGCGGAGGAATATTGGAAGCCAAAATTAAAACAAAATCGTATGGGTATTTTTTTTGGGGGGAGTAAGTCCTTAATTGTTATATGAAGAAAATGACTGACTCCAAACCTAATTAGTCCCTTATGCTGTGGTGAAGTGTTTCTATTTTCTGTGGGAGAGTGTGGAGCTGAGGAGAAATAAGCCAAAATAACAAAAAAAAAATTATGGTGTTACTTTTTTATGAATTAATTTAAAAAATGGTCGGCGAATATCCGTTAGGTGAATGTCCGTCTAGCCGAATATTCCGTCTAGCCGAATATCCAATATCCTGAACCACTTCCCGTGTCCGCCAGCACTTGTTTGCGATCGTTTGGTTTGAAGTCTACTTGGCAAGATAATATATCTCGCCATGAAAACGACATATACTTTTGGTGTAGTAACTTGGCAAAAGGTGATTTATCTCACCATGAAGTAATCTACTTTTTGCCGAGGCGACTTGACAAGAAAAATCATATCGCCCATGACGAAATCCACTTTTTGTGAAGTCAACTGGTAAAAAAATCTATCTCGCCAAGATGACATCTACTTTTTTGTTGACGTCAAAACTTGGCAGAGTATTCTTTCAAGATAACATCACTTTTTGTTAAGTCAACTGGTTTTAAGAAATTCTATCTCGCCTTGACGAACTCCTACTTTTTGTGGAATCAAAACTGGCAAGAAACTCTATCTAGCCATGACGACATCTACTTTTTGTTGATAGGCGACTTGACAAGGATAATCCATCTGCCATGCCGACATCTACTTTTTGGGAAGTCCATTTGCAAGTAATCTATATTGCCAAGACGACATCTACGTTTGTGTGACGTCAACTTGGCAAGATGAATCTATCTGAAAAGCGTCATCTACTTTTTGTGAAGGGATGACAAGATAATCTTATCTCGCAAGACGAAATCACTTTTTGTTGAAAGTCAAATTGCAAGAAATCTATAGCGCCAAGATTACTCTAAGTTTTGTGAAAGTCAAACTTGACAAGATAATTATCTCGCCAAGACAACATCTAAGTTTTGTGAGGTCAACTGGCCAAGATAACGGCGTAGCTGGACCATGCATAATTTTTTTTGTGAAGGCGACTTGACAAGAAAGCCTATCTCGCCTGACGACAAATAAACGGTTTAAGTAAGAAAGGTGAGGAAAAAATTTTTATGTGCACTATGTCACATAATGTGAGAATTATGTCACCTTGTCAAGAGATATGTTGCCATTATGGATGGCACTTAAAAAACGTTCCGTTACTTATTCTGTTAATTATTTTTCTGATATAATTTGGGGTAAGGCTTGCTTGAAGAGTAGGCGGATTTTGCGGCGTGGGGGCCTTTCCCTTTCCAAAGCAGGTACGCCACTGCAGAATGAGCACCTTTACCAGTCAGTCCCTAGATAGCAAAATCGGTTCTCTGTGTTTGCAATTAGGCATGACCTGGTCATGGTGGCTTCAAGCCTTTAAGAAGTATTTTGAATATTCATTACATTTTGAACAAATTTTGTATAGAATCAAAATTCGAAACAAACGAGTTCATTCTTAAACCCACAAATTCATTTTCAGGTTATTTGAACTTTTAATTACATTTAGATTATTTTTGTTGTTAACTGCTTACAGCATACAGAACCTATTTCAGAAGTTTTTAATAACACGTTTAACAAACACGTGTGGTTAAAATATTATCTTTAATTGTTTTATTGATAATATTAACTGTGCCAAACCTTGCGACCACCACATTATATATTAATTATGGACCGGTACATAAATAAGCAAATCCTTCATCTTCAAAACAATTAATTAATTTTGCTGATTAGGTTTATTAAAAACAAGGATGGGGTGGTAGCAAATTGTCTCGTGAAAATTAAATCGCATTGTACATTTAACTAGGCTGTGCATGTGTTACTGCTTTTCTATAGACTAACACAAAGCAGGCCAGGTGAACCAAATCTAATCAAGAATGCCAAGGCTTCACCTGTCTCAAACACGCGCGCAATTGTGTGCATGGAAGGGCAGACGAGTCATTTGAATCCAAGGGGGGAAGCCATTTCAAAACCAGTTCGTCCGTGCTGGGCGCTGAACTTGGAATTGCACGGAATAATGTAATTATTAGTTTGGGTGCTTGTATCACACATAAGTCCAAATTCGATACAAACAATCCGCAAAATATCAGAGTGTTGGATGTTGGGTGCTATTGGGTGGTTAATATTTTGTCCTACCCATGGCAACACAAAGAATGAAATGACACGTCAGTCGTCTTGATTTAAAATAAACCGCCGCAATGAATACATCTTTTCACCTAAGCGGCCTAAGCACCTAAGCGAGTGCGTATCTGAGCACAATGACCCGGAGCACTATTATTACACATGGCCACCTCTAACACATACATCAATTCGTATTTCACTACCGATTATTGTATATGAAAAGCAGCCCCACAGTAGTGTGGAAGAAGCGGAGGAGCCTATCTTTCTATTGTTGGTACTCTATGTTTCTTGTGGTCGGCAAAAAACTTGCGAGACGATGAATTTTCTAAAGATACGTAACGTTTTGCCTCTCTATCTAGATAGAACCTCTTGTATGAACACGGTGCAAATGTATAGAAGAGGACGTAGTTAAAGCGAAAATTTTCGAATTTTTTATAGAGTTTGGGTAAACAATTTTGGATGTGAATGAATGTATTACCTAATGGAAGGTGCGCCAACAGAAAGGCTTGCAGTTTGATGTCAAAATACAAGTTGCAAAATAATTCACATGTTAAGTAAACCAAACAGGGTGTTTAGATGGAAAAGGGGGCATGTTCTGACTTCCTTTAAAAAAGGGTGGGTGGTACAATTTAAACATTGTCATTTTGGTTAAGATAAAATATCGGATGTCATTTTTCTGGAAAATACCGATGAGCGTGTAAGTTGATCATTCAAAAAATCAAATAAATATTCAACCAACTCATAATAATTACTTCTAATTACTTCAATTACCTGTTTGAGTCTCGATCGTTAAGTTGTTGGAATGTAAAACAGATTGGACTAAACTCTCGCTATGAACGGGATCATGAAAAACAGAATCGGGCGCGATATGAATTAGATTATCGATGGCTACCTCCTAGCGATCCTGATTGGTTTACCCGCAACCCCGGGGGTGTGAAACCCATTCAAAACCAGTCGTCCGTGCTGGGGCCTGACATTTTGAATATTGCACGGGGAATAATTATTAGTTTGGGTGCTTGATACACCATAATGTCAATTCGATACAAACCAATCCGCCAACATATCCAAGTTGTGGATGTTGGGTGCTATTGGGTGGTTGAATTTTGTCCACACATGGCCCACCCACAAAGAACATTGAAAATGACACGTCAGTACGTCTTGATTTAAATAAACAGCCTCAATGAATTACATTTTTCACCTACGCGGCATTGCATGCAGGAGAACAAAAGAGTATCTGAGCAATGATCCAGGTACACTATTCTTACACCTGGCACCTCTAACACATACATTAATTTGTATCATACGATTAGTGTATATCGCAAAGCTGCACCACAGTATGTGAAGATGAGGAGGCAGCCTTGTTTCTATTGGTGGGTACTCTAGTTTCTTTGTTTTCTGATGATTTCAACAGTTTGTTAGTGAAATAATTCAAGCGAGCCTCTTGACCAAGACAAGTCGAATGGGTGATGATGAAACGTGCACATATACTTTCTCGGTGAAATCTGAAACTACACTATCGTGACTACAGCTTGCATGTAGCGTACAGTCAGTAGGACGCCTAGTGGCATTATGCCGGTATTTGAGTTTTACAGGACGTGACCCCCGATGTGACGTCATCCGTCCCACAATTTAAATCCAAGCGCTCAGATCTGCGAATTGTGCGAGTACGTCTCTAAGAAAAAATTAAATAACGAAATGATAATACATTTTCGGTTTTCAATTTATGCTAATTACCACGCATATTAAGGTACTAAACTTTGCGTTCTAAGAAAAACAATTAAATTAACCAATGATACTACATTTTCGGGTTCAATTTCTGTAAACTTACCCGCTATAAGGTACTAAACTTTGAGTTCCAGTAGGAAATGGTTTTTTTAGAAAATTATGTGCACTTCGATGCGAGGACAAAATTAAAAGCTAACATGCCAAAATATGTACCAAAATGGGCGAAAGTCACAGTCACGAACTACAAAAATGAAACAATATTTGGCCATCATTGGAGAACTTACATCAAGAAAAATGTACACAGTTAGATCTTGCTGTACATTAGTTTGTCTGAAAAAAAAATCGTGAATTATGGCTGCTAAGACAGCCATTCGCATGTTGTTCTTTTCGATCTGAAAGATGTTTGCATGCGGACAAGACACGCCAAGATTGACGCAAGTAGATACGAACCTCGTGCAGGAAATGTTTGTTGACGCTAGAAGAAAACCGAGCTTTTATTTGTGTATCTTGGAAACTTCAGAAGGAAAAAAATAGGTGGTTACGTTATTAGTATTATTATTGGGAACGTATCGTTTTACAGAAAGAATGCACTCTTAAAAGGATAAGAAAAAAATAATGATGACTGAATGAGGCCACGGCAGTTGATGGTAAACTGGTGTATCCTCGGGGTAAGATTTGATTGAAAGAAACAAATCAATTCAGGCCTATACACATTCAATTATAATGTGCATATTGATTATTTTCGTGCAGATTATAGTGTAGTTTCCCAAGAACCGATCTTCCAACCATGTGACTAAGCCGTTCCATTACAGGAGAGGAGGCTACTAACAAGGACAATATCAATAAATTATTGGAGACAAAAGGCCACCACAAAATAATTAGTTCACAATCCATTGTACGCTGATAGTAACATCCATGTTACATCAGGAGGTCCCTGACATTCCATTTACTTAACCCGCACGGCTGAAATCCTACATGAAAGAAAGGAATCAATAAAAATAGAAATGTGGGCCTCTGCAATGATGGTAACTAGCAACACTCATTGATTTTAAAAGATTATAGCTTTGTGATTCCACCGTTCCACTTGCCGATTCAAGGTCACGATTTCAAAAGCCGTTTCATTTCAACAAATACGCAAGTGATTCGATTCCCGGCCTCTTTTTAAATTGACTGAACATTCAAAATAGATGCTTCATAATTCAAAAGGTATTAGAATTGGTCGGTTTTGTAAAAGGTTTGCAGAGAGGGCCAGCTTATACTTACTTCCAGGACAGTAGACCTGTTCATATTATAAATGACCGAAGGTTGGAACAAAAGTGATATTCTTTGGACAAATGGAAATATATACCAGGACGTACATCTTTACTTTCGAATTCTCATCCCCTGTCCATCCAAGCACCAAAGATCGCTCTCCAGAAAACGTACTATACATGAAGGAATAACCGGGTAACAAAGAGGTTCTAGAAATGAGGGTGATTTGTAAATGTGAAATGCAAAAGATTGATAATTGATCGTCTGACATGCCCGATAATTTCAGATGACTCCGTTGTACTCTTTTGGGAGTGAGACAATGGATTCTCCGATCATTTTCGATTAATTTCACAATCAAAAAAGGTCTGACTCATTTTCACTGCTTCAAATGTTCTCCCACTCTTTGCATTCGGTTTCATTTACATGGTATATTATATCAATCATCTATTAAACAACAAAAGAAGTTAGAATACATACAAGCAAGATCAACAGGGGCCTTGGACAGCCCCCAGATGTGGATTAAAAACGACTACAAAAATTCACAAGTACAAAATTAGCACAATTAAAAATATTACATATAAAAACCTTAACAACGTTAAAAAACAAAGAAATCTATATTATTTATTTCAGAATCAACCCATGCACGTAATTTAAATGAAACCCCGAATATCCCAATTATCATCATGTCTGTCAAGAAAGATTGAAATTGATGACGTTTTAAAAAACACACGTTCAACCCGAAGAGCAGGATTGGGAAAGCATGTTTTTTAAGTAGAATTATTTGTAGAGCAGATAAGTTTTTTGCAAAATATGGTTATCGCTTATGTTTGTTTTCAAGGAGTATTAATTATCCTTAGATTTAAGGGATAATTATGTCTCATGTTGCCTGGATATAATGAGCATTATTTTTCTAGCAAGCGGCGCTATTGCGTGACGCTTCTAACAACCTCACTAAAGTATCCCAAAAAACCAATTTGCCATGAACATATGTCACAAATGTCAACCAGAGCACGAAAATCCGCCTTTTAACGATGCCGAAACCATAGTTATTATGGTTAACACGTAAGTGGTCAAGGTCTTGCGCACGCCCGTGGTGGTCGGGGGTCCATATGGACTCTAACCTAAAAGACGCATTCCCATACGAATACGACTACTCTAAAATATTAACAACAAACAAAGAAAGATTGAAAAATAATATTCGACCTTGAAATTAGAGGCGAAACAATGATTTTCATGAGTGCCAATTTTCACCAAAAAGAGGCCATTTTGTTTTTGAATTTTCTCCCAACATTATACACTTGAAAATTGTAAATAGTAGTTGTTATAAGTTAAGAATGTATTGAATTAACTATGTTTAGCCACAACAGGGGTGTTAGATAAATTTTACTATTTTTTACTAACCTGATAATTATACTAACCTGTTCACCATTCATTTGTATTATATAATAGCATATAATTGGTTAATGAACATTAATGAAATTTAATTAGTATTTGTTTGTAATATTAACATTCCACATACATGAGTAGCCACCAAAGGTCAAATGTCACCTTTATGTGGAAAATCATATCAGAGAAGATGAGAACGAAGGAGATGGCTCGATTTTGAAATCCGATTACCCAGGATTACTTTCATTCACTAGCTCATTGTTTGGGTAACTTCAAGGGCCGCTCGATTGCACCTTTGAAGTAATCTGTTCATCCGACTCAACTTGGCCAGTCAGGAAAGTTTCAGAACAGGAAGTAATTGACACACTGCTATACTAAAACATTTTATTAATATTCCAGCTAAAATTTCTCTGCTGGTAATGAACTCCACGTTTGTTCTGATCGATAATTATTTATTTTATTCATTGGCGAATAATTGAGGAAAACAGTGACTTTTTAACGAAAGAAAACAGCAAAATTAGCCCTTGATTTAATGTTTTGAGGCCAAAAAAAGATGTTGTTATTTTAGCCTAATTTAAACATATCCGGTTAGTTCCTGTGAAATACGACATGATGAATGATTAGATAAATGCATTTTGAATACAACTCAACCATACGTGTACAGCTTGATTACTTTGTCAACCAGGTACAGAGTAAGGCCATCCTTTGTCTTAAACTTGCCGGCATGTATTAGTGCTTATACTACCGCCATGCTACCTATAACAAGACACTTCTTACAGTTTATATATGGAGAAATTGGCTGGTTGGCTTCATCTTCTAGTACTATATATATAGCTCCTGCACCTTGGTCTCCAGGCTATGAATTTCATTCAAATGAAGCCAAATAATAAAATATTAGGGATGAATTCAGTATTCTGCCACCACATCCTTCAACATTCCGTTGAAGCTGCCCAATTCACATAGGGTGGTGGCACAATACAAAATTCTTTCCAAATATTACCTTGCACCAGCAAAGATTAACTTATCCGTGCTCTGGAGTTATTTTAAAGGAGCCAGTACTATATAGATGATGATGATGCAACCAACCAAAAAGCTCCTCCATATGACAACTGTAAGAGGTTTCTTGTTGAAGAGATGGCTTCAGCATTGCCTGACGTCCATTAATTGGACAGACATCACATGTACCCCTCAAAGCTCTCCTCAAAATTGTCCGTGAGTCCCACAACCTGACGGACAGCGCTCATCCGTCAGTCAGTCGGCTGCGTCGTCTGGGGAACGGAGTACCACGGGGATCAGTGCTGGCTCCCATGCTGTTCAACTTGCGTGTCGGCGATTTGCCTCAAGCGGCGTCTGGACGGTATGGCTACGCCGACGGTCTTGTGCTTTTTTTTCACTTGGACGGAGGCTGGGCAGGGGTAGAGGGTGCACTTGCTGCAGGTATGGCCCTGCTTGCGGCAAAATCTCGAGACCTGGAGGCTTGGGCTAAGTGGGGCTAGGACCAACGCTGCTGCCTTCCATCTTGGCAGGAGGGGGTGTCTCTCATCGTCGGCTTCGGATCAACCTCGGCGGAGGCTCTCTGCCATGCGGTCCTGCACTGGCTTGTCTGGGAGTGAGGCTTGGTCGACAGCTTGTGCCGGACAAGCGCAGGGGTCGGTCGTTTCGGCAGCGGTATGTGCCGATATGGGGGCTGCGGCAGTCTCTGGCCTGCCAGTGTGGCTCTCCGTTGCGGGCTGCAGATGGTGTACTCAGTGGATGCCCTGCATTTCGTTCACCAGGACTTGGCCAAAACTAGTCAACAGTTAGCTGGCTCAACCAAGAGCCGTAGCCAGGGGGCGGGTTTGGGGGTGCAGGGGGTGCGACGGACCCCCCAGAAAATGACAAAGGTCCGCTTTATCATTTGAAGGTCCGCTGTCATTTGAAGGTCCGCTTTGTCATGATGAGTTTGGCGCCTGTCAAAAAGCGGTTCTTGGCAAGGGTTGTGGTTATCTGAATACGATTTGTCCAAACACTGGTCAACACTACTGCATACGCATTACTACTATTATTATACTGGTTTGTTAACGCCGATGATTTTTCACGGTAAAAAAATGGCCAACCGGCGAGCGCAGTTAGCCGTAAAAAAATTTTTCTTCTCGACAAAAAAGGTCCACTTCTGGCAAACCGCACCCCCAAAATTAATTTTTCCTGGCTACGCGGCCTGACTCGTCCACTTCAAACCTATTTAGCTGCTGCCTCATAGGCAAGAATAAGAAGTTAAAATTAATGGTCTTGGCAAGAAGGTTGCTCTTTAGTTTTGATGAAGCTCCAGCTCGCATCGGTTCAGCTCTTACCGAGCTGGGAAATAATGAAACAACCATCATACAGTAAATTCAAGCTGTGGACGTATATGCCGTTTGATCTGCTACACCCAGATGAAAGAAATCCAGAAACGTTTTGCAAAACCAAAGTGCCGGTAATGTTGCCACCTATATACAAAGATCCTGACCTCGACTATCTACAGCAATCTTTGGGGCAAGACAATGTTTTCATATAAGAATACCAGATTAGGCTTGTAAAACTAGACTGGAGCACGAAGCAGGACACACTTTTGCATATCCTGACTGCAGGACCTGCTGCACCTAAGACAGTAGTATCAATTGGTAAGAGGATTTTGTATGGCATTCAGCATCCTACATTGTGAACCAATTGATTACAAATGCATCCATTTAAGATGACTTTTAGCCTTAAAGAAGAAATTAGACTCCATCTCCTTTACGGTGGATGCATGATCTCTCAAAATAGGAGTTTGTGCGAACCTTCGAATTTGTTCTATCACGAGGATATATATGATGTGACATCAATGTTTACAAACGCAGGTTAGCACCTTGTCTACCGCCTTGTTAAAAGGTATGAAGAATATGCCCCATACCGCTCCAGTATCCAATACAATTATCCTACTGTCGAGTTTTCATAGCACAATCCAGCAGGTGCGCACGCATACTCTCGGGCTTTGACGTCACATGTTCCCCCCTTCGTCTATAGAATTCAAACCTATTATTTGGGTAAACATAATTGTTTTTTTATTAACATCTAGCCAAAAAAAAAAACCCGGCGAAATCGCAATCGCACGTTTCTAGCATTTTTAGCTCTAGCGGAATGTTTCCCATATCCCTCATTTTTCAGGGCACACTTAGGAAGTCATAGACACATGTGGGATGTTTTTTTTTTTCGGAGGAAGCGACGTGAACCAACGGATTTTTGTTTTATCACCCCCCCCCCCACCACCAAACACCACCACCACCATGGCTGAGGGGGGTTGTTGAAGGTAATTATCATATTTTTGAACTCCTAGGTATTAAAACATAGGTTTGGCCACCCCCCCAAATTGACTTCCAATGTTGTGAGACCAACAGTTATGGGCAACTCTTTGGAAATGGCGGCCATTTTGAAACCAAGATGGCCGCCAAACGCTTTTCAGAAAAATAATGTGCCCTAATTCTTTTCTCACCTGGATTTTTATTAATCCATGACACAAAAAGCTCGAAATGAACGACCGGCCTATAAAGAAAATCTCAAAGGGGGATTGAGGTATGGGCAACGGCGGAATAACGACCCCCCCCCCCCCCACCCATTTGGGCGAGGGGTGTTACAAGCACCGCTTTGGATTATTTAGTTTATCATATTCCTGAACTCCAGGTATTGAAAACATAGGTTTGGCCATCCAAATTTGACTTCCAATGTTGCTCAGAACAAAGATATATGTTTAAAATCCTTTGGAAATGGCCACCATTTTGAAATCCAAGATGGCGGCCAAACTCTTTTCAGAAAAAATGCGACCAATACTTTTCTGATACCTGGATATCTACTCTATCCAATGATACCAAAAAAGCATCCTTAGAAAAAAAAATGCAAATATACATACCATCCTACATTATACAGTGTATTTTTATTGACTTACCTGCACCATACGTCCAGCTGCTCCAGCTACTAAAATACGTACTTCTTGGTGTTTTTGCTACCAAATCGTACACGAAATTCATATACATTTGAGTATTCCAGTCCGGTGATTGTCAAATTTGTTTTTGTAGTTGTACCGATGATTTCATCGTTGGGAAGCCCAGGTCCCAGTTCATAGCGATAACTTACACCTGTAGAATTTCTTTTGTTACATTGTTGGAATGCCTCCCAGACAAATGTCAAGCTATTATTTGATACGGCATATAACGTTAAACCCGATGGAGGGAAAACTGAAAAAAAAATAGAGTTTAGGTAACACAGTGGTGACGCATTGAACATTAAGTCATGCGCTTGCACTAGTAGCAGAGCAGTTAAGCATAAGAATCATTCAATTTTTAAAAAAGCATGAAACTTTGTACATGACTTCTATAGTAATTATTCCCCCTAGCGGCCGCCATATTGTATTCCAAAATGGCCGCCAAAATCACATTTTTAGACCTCTTTAATTCTACAGCAACTAGAACCAAAATTGAGGTGTCTATACCTATGTTTTTGATACCAATGAACCTGTTGGTTAACTCAGAATTTTATTTGGAGGCTGTCATATTGAATTTCAAGATGGCTGTATGAAATTTTTAAAATGGCTGTCTAATTTGCCATTTTGAGCCATATCTCCTGTTCTGCAGCAGTTCTGATCAAAGTTCATGTGCCTATATCTATGTGTTGATACCAAGGAACTTTCAGTGATCATAATTTTTCTTCAGATGGCTACTATATTAGATTTCAAGATGGCGGCAAGATTTTTAATTCAAAATTTGTTTAAAATACAGATTTTTAGCAGTTATGTCTCAAGCGAAAAGTACACCTTTTTAATTCCAAAATATTGTTGAAATACAGATTTCTCGCAGTTATGTCTCATTTGGGCCCGACCAGAAACCTCTATACCACATTTAAAAGTTCGCTACCGTGAAAATATTGTAGTCAACCGGCAACGCGCACTAAATTTCGGCCGATTTACAGCTAACACGTGGCGAATCGACATGGTGAATCGTCCTTAACCCAAATTGTTTCTCCAAATGGTAGCCTTGTTCAAGGCACTCTACCAACTTCATTCATTGGTTCACACGTCTGATACAAATAATATCACAGATCATATTGGGCCGAAATCATGCGAGTAGTCTGAGAGCATATTCCCCTCCCTAAAACTAAGAAATAGCCATAACATGACGAGGAATCATTCTAATACACTTCAAATGAAGTGTTTAGAAAGTATGGACAAAAACATGTTTTGATCATGTTTAAATCCCAAACATGTTTAGAATTTAAACATAAGAAATATGTACACTGCGGTCTCCACAGCTACCCTCCGCGACCTTTCTTTGCACAGTATCCCACTGACAGTCTCAGGCGGTGGAGGAAGTAAAGGGAAGGTAGGCGCTAGAGTATCCCCCGTCTTGCACCGAGAGACTTACCTACAGCACAGTGCTGTAGTAGCAACAGCTCCTCTTCCACGCTGCTGGGCTATATCCCTTACGTCCCTATGGAGCAAAATGACTAGCAACATGACAATCTCCGCAAAAAGGGAGGTAGCGTTATAGTTCATGAGCCGAGCAAATTTTCGGTATCCTGAAAGGGGACAAAACGACACTAGCAGCGTCAGTATAACATGGCCTACACAAAAATGCATGATAGCATTTCTGGAATGGTAGCTATAGCCAGGTACGGATTAACCAAGGTTTACACAAGCGGAAAAAAATTAAATTGCTTCAATCATGTTGAAAAGTATACCACATTAGTTGTCTGATCATAAGAATTCCAAAAAGGTATAGTTTGCACTAACTACAGCCTAAAGTTTGGAGTTACAGGCTAAAAACAGCAAAACTCAATAAAAAGGGTCATTTTCAGTTGTACAGGGGTCAAATTTCAAAGTTGCTCTGATTTGGATAAAATATGGTGCATATTATTGGTGGAGCTCATAAAATGCTTAGTTACCAATGTAGGGGGAAACAATTACGGTGTACGTCCATTGTATTCAATGCGGCTTAACCTTGTTTTTCTCCCTGCTTTGGTAAGTAAGCATTTAACTAAGCTCCATCAATCATTTGCACCACTTTTTAACCAAATTGGAGCAACTTTAAATATTGAGCCCTGTACAACTGAATTTTTAACCTTTTGACTTGTTTTTGCTATTTTTAACTTTATCTCCAAAACTGTGGGTTGTAGATAGTACTAACTATACCTTTTTGGAATCCTTATGGTTGAACAAATGACGTGGCATACTTTTCAACATGACCGGATCATTTTTAAAAATTTAACCCCTGTGTAATCCTTGATTGTCCCCTACAGCTACCATTCCAGAAATGCTATCATGCATTTTTGTGTAGACGATAGTGTACTGAAACTGAATAATAAGACAGTATTGTTTTGTCCCCTTTCTGGATACCAATTTGGTTAACATTTCCTGATGGCTTAAGAACTATTATTTGTGTTGTTAGATCTATATAGGAGCACTTTCCCCGCAAACACAAGGCAGGGGTCCACTCCATGACTTTTGAAAAGTGTCGCAAAATGGCATTTAGGGATTTAAGGGATATGGAGGGCCAAGGAGATGAAAACCTCTTTTGTCGACCGAAGCCCTTCAGTACGCTCGGTACCACTTTAGGTTTCTCTGACCGTCCTGCGGCTAAGACCAGGTCTGGGAGAAACACTGGGTGTGGCGTAAAAGGCAAGGTCTGGTTCTTTGTGAGAAAACCCCTCCGTGGGAGGATGGATACGCCATACTTCGACCAATGGACAAGGCATGATTGTATTTTGGAGCCCCGTCGCCGCAAGGAGACTGCCACGAAAAACGCCGTCTCCCGGTATACAGATTCAAGAGACTTACTTTTTGCAGTGGCTCAAATTCCTCAGACGCTAAGACCTGGGGCATTAGCGGCAGGTTCCACTCCGGAACGAGGAAATGAACCAAGGCACATACTGAAAACATGCCCTTCAGCAGATTCGTGAGTATCGGGTTAACAGTGACAACTGAGTCGTCTCTGAAACCCCGATGCAGCGCCCCAATCGCGGTGGGTCAGCACCTGACTGTTTGGACGCCCAAACCCTCATGATCAATAGAACTGACGGAGTCGAGAAACGTAAGATTCTCTAGTTGACTTTCGCCGTGCCTGAGCAGGGAGTGTGGTAGCCTGTTCATAAAGTCTCGTCTGAATGTACGATTGGTGGAAATGTGTCAGACAGTCAGGTTGAGAGCGCGGATGGTATGCCCTGGGACAAACGAGTCGGTTGGAGGACTGCTTATCAGATCCCCGCGCTGAGGGAGCAAGACGGGGTCCCCGACTAGCAGCTCTAGAAGCCGTGGGAACCACGGTTGAGCTGGCTGCATGGGGCTACCACACTGATCTCTATACACTGGATAGGCTATCGCCGCTCGAACGTGAGGAAACCGGAAATTGCACGGCGGCCCTTTTGCTCTACCCAAGAACCCGATCGTGCACGTACAACTGAATAGGGAAACAATGGAAAAGGGGACAAATTAGTCGATTAATTGCACGTATGTCAGCTTTGTCAGATTGGTTATTTTCGAGTATAGGTGGTTATGTTCGAACAACTATGATTCAAAATATTTTAAAAGTCTTTAAAATGCCATATTTCAGGTTTTCAGCTCACAGACAAAATATGGAGAAGGCCGAGTGCTTTGACTACTAGCATCACAGTTTACTATTTAGATATTATTAATCCTCCTTCAATTTTTTCCGCTTTAACTAACACACCCTTCACCTATATCATGTATTTTCACTCTTTCCTTAACTTCATGTTCATATTTGTAATGTGGTACTTTTGGATACCAATTGAAAGAAAAACGCAAGCTTCTTGTGGTACCAAATTTATAGGAATCGGATGTTAAAAAGTAAAATCACAAGGGATGGTTACCCCCCTCACCCGATTCTTTTCTGGAATGGACCTCGTATCTCTTTTTCCCATGCAGCACGTTTACTAGTTTAAAAATTGGAATAAAATTCATTGGGGTACTTGACTTTGTCTGGGACCAATGCTCGTTTCCAAAAAAAGAGTCGACTATAGCTGCAAATGCGGGACAACCTCAGGGGTATACAATTCCATCAATAAATAAGTTTCAAGGGGGTATCCAATTCAGTTGTGATTGTGACTGTTCAATGTAAAAAAATAGGCCTTGTAACCTCAACATATCAGTAAAATAAACCCCCGAGTGTGTATTTTTTTTTTTGTATATTGGCTATTAAATTTATTTAGGTCACGTAATGAGAACGGGTCCCGCAAGGGGTAAATTTTACTGCAAATTGTCCCCTTATTTAAAAAAAAAACCTGAAAACTAGACTAAGTATAATTTTATCAAAAAATGCTCCGTCGACTCCCGTAAGTTTATTTTCACTGAATTGGTCTTGTTATCTTTTTAGGGGGGGTTCATTTCAGAACCCCTGATGAGCACGGGACTCAACAAACGCCCTGATTGACCCCCCCCCCCAATCGGATAAAATCTTGCTGAAGTTAAGATAATGCCTGCAGTCCTATGGGGTTCAGTATACTGTCACCAACCCATTGTTTAATCCACTTGGAATTGGAAATTTAAATTGAAAGGAACTGAAAAATGTTTTCCGACCTTGGGATTTATAGCAGTCCTAGTGACTAACGCAACAAGCTACCCCGTAGGCCTATTGAGATCCCTTGCTACATGTATCCACGAAAAATTCATGAATTAAAAAATTTATAGTTTTTTAAATATTTAACCTGCAGTTTTGTTTTTTTTCAAATAAGTTTATAGCATTTTAGATCACATATCTAGTCCAGTGGCAATGCAAGTGCTAACAGTAATATTTACAGTGTATAGGCTACGACGTGTACCCATCACTACTCGGTCGCAAAATTGCCTAGAATACATTTGTTTCCTTCTACTCACAGTTAATTTCGGGCAAAACGGGCCACATACACCATACAAATTGCAAATGCTTGTATTTTTCAGATATTGGCCAGAAAATTACTTTATCAGGCATTATATGATCTTCATCCCAATAAAACCCGTGACACCGATGAATGTGTGGGTATAGCAAAAGTGGACCGCTGCTGCAACTTCCGGTATTTCATCGCTCGCTATCATCGCGCGGAATTGCCTATCAGTGTGTATCGATATGGCGCTACCCAGCAGAACCAGTCAGTTGTCGGATTGAGAGACCTTCTCGATGACTCTTGGTATCATCGCACTGGGTGGGGCTCACGTGACTCCACGAGAAGTACGTCGGAAGCTTGATTCACGGCGGATGCAAAAGGTCCACATGAGAACTGTAGCCTCTGCAAAGTCACCGACAAACTGCTGGAGGAGATGCCATTCCCTGACGACCACTTACCTTTGTTGTACTCCTTGGACTGTGTGCTCTTCCGGGAAAGGGCGTCTACTAGAATGATTCTCCACCCCATGACATGGGACGCTGTCAGAGCAATATGTACCGTTTGCCTCACAAAGAGTTTGACTATCTCCTTGCAGAGACTGTGGCTCCTTCTCCCCTCCTTATCGGATGTTGTGATTCCCGCATGTGTGCATTGTCAAGGTTGCATGGGAGACCACCTTATACTGCATTCAGTGCCGGTGTAGAAGTAATATGATCTGGCGTACTCATAGTCCGGACCAATGGTGATCAAATGGCAATCGATATCAGTTGACTCTTTTACGCATCATTAGTTTTTCACGCTTTATTCCGTTGATCGTCTATGGAGCCCCGGACGTAGCTCCTTGCCGGACTATATCTGCTTTCACACCGTGTCCTCCATATGGAGTGCGGTTGTCAGATAACCGGAACCCCTTTTAAAGGTTTCGGTTCAGGTTGGCCTCCTTAAGAAATACATTGCGATCGAGAGACATATCACGGCACGTTTGTCCACCAAAGCCGCTATCTCCACCGGAGCTTGTCCCACTTGGTAGTGTCTCTAGGAGTGGCCCTAAACCTCACCCCTCGAAATGGGGTAGACAGGCCCTCTACCACGGTTTCTTGGGCTATAGTGTCCGTGGTAACTGCCTGCCAAATTCCATGAGACGACCACTCACCCACAGGTGTAAGGCGGCTCTAACTGGGTAGTCATAAGCGGACCAGCTTGACTGCCTGACCACTCAGCCATTGGATTGACCTGACCTTTGTCTTTGCACCCTACTCATCTGATTATTACCACGGTGCTTTTTAGCCTTTATTTACGCCGTGGTGCCAAAACTCCTGATTCGGAGGGGGGCGGTAGCGGCTGGCTGTAGTGGTTCCATCGTAGACAGCAATTATTCAGTTTTTAGTGTGTATCCTGAAAAAGTTACATAATCGAGGTTTTGCCAGTTCCCATTTTTACTACATTGTGAGTTTTTGCTCTTTCTTAAGGTCAATGCACATATGAGGGTTTCCCGCCCAGCGACGATATATTATAGAACCAATCACCTACTAAATGTCTGCTTTCTTCAAAACTTGACACGATTTTCTGGCAGAAATCACCTTAACTGCAACTGCTCAATATTAGTAGAGGTTTTGCCAATTAATTTCCGCACTTGTGTGATGGATTTTATAGTAGGAGTTTTTATTCCTGTCAGTTCATATTAAAAGTTTTTGGTGCGTGTCGACGATTCCATTCGTTCTGAGAGGGTGTTATGCTTTATTCCACTAATTCAATAGATATTTAATGTAACGATGTCGGATCAGATTAAGGACTTAATTAAACAAGACTAGCTGTAGCTAGTATAGAGCTGTCGGTTATTGAAAAAATGTTATGTGATGGGACACATCAAAAGGGGGCACTTTGCAGGTGGTGACTGATTTTGTTAATTTGTTTTCTTTTGATGTAGATCATTTTAAGCTTTTAAATATGACACCTTAAAATCAAAATTGGTAAAAGGCAATTCACACTTACAGGGAAAATGATTACTAAATTTAATTATTGCGGATTTTGAAATCGTTTGGTGATGAGGGGAGTGTTGGTTTGTGGAAGTATCAGCAGTTCATTAATTGCAGTACATTTTGTGATACAAAAAGATGACTTAGTTCTGATATTTGCGCCCTTTTTCAAATTTGACCTAAATTTGACCCCCCAAAGTAGGAAATCAAGAATGCCCTTTAATCCACTAATCAATGAAGAAATCACATAATTATATTATAAATTGGGGCTGGTGAAACAGAAACGAGGGCGATATTTTGTTAGCAAGCCGAAAAAAACCCATTTAATATTATTATTATGAAAAGAAGAAAAGAAGAAGCTGACTTGACAAAACTAATAAAAACAGAGTATTTCTTTGACGAAGTCGCATGACCGAATGCCCCCTATATTTATGCGTATTGTGCAGTGTTGGGCGGTACGCGCTAATCGCACTGTGGTTATTTTTTACACCACACGTGCATAATAATTTATTATATTATATAGTCCATGTGCCAGTCTGCCTTCCATAGAAGGCCCTTGAAGCCTAAATGGAATGTTGGAACCACCCCAACACAGTTAAAGGGTTTCGCCTAGAAAACTGATCAGAGGCATAGGGGTCTATATAGACCTAACTAGTCAAGCAAAGAAGCTTCTTTAAATTGTGAAGAAATGAATGACCCTTAATTGGTTAATGAATTGATCTCAGAGTGCCGCCTTAATTGGGAAAATAAGGAATATCTCTTTAATTAGCAAATGGCCCTTTAATTCGTACATCAGAAGAATGCCCTTTAATCCACTAATCAAAGAAGACATTCACATTGACATTTATATATAGTTTCGAAAGCCAGTCTTCCTGCATAGAAGGCACTTGAAGCTATTAAGTGGACTGTTGGACAACACTCTCAACCACAACTAATTCCATAAGAGACAGTTACATGGTCACATAGGCAGCTGATCAGGGGGGTACAGGTCTATATAGCCTTTACCTGGCCAGCAAGCCTCTCTTTTGGTAAATTAAGGAATGGCCCCTTTATTTATTGGTCAATGAATGATCTTCAGCGGGCCCCTTTATTAGCCATTATTGCCCTTTTTAATTAGCCAAATAACCCTCTTTAATTGATCAATTTTAAATCTTAATCAAATAAGCACTATCACTAACTGGGGAATGTTCGTAGTTGTGTATATATATGTGTCTATGTAATTGTAAGGACTTCATGATTGTATTGATTGAGGGTTGTGATTTTTTTTGACCGGTATACGGTTGACCATTTCAACACAAAACAAATGCATCTGATAAAAAAGAACATGAAGAAAAACACAATAGGACATAACCTTTTTCATGGGCATTCAGCACACTTGTGTGACCCAATACCTGTCATGACTGTACCTGCACGGGACAAACTGCTGGTAGTGGAAAAGCTACTGGTGTTTTGTATGTTAGGCAAATTGCCGGCAACGGACATACATGATATAGGGTATTACATCACGCAATGTCAGTTGCAACATGGCCAGTACATACGATAAAAAATTCGCTGACCGGCGAACATTCATCATTACTAACGGATAGTAGCCGTGTCTGGCTCATACGTGACCATGTATGATATCCACAGCGATTTTTTGGTTCAATGGATAAATCAATGCTCTCACAATCACTTCGACGTCACTAGAATGTCTTGAAAATGACTGTTTAGCATTCATTTTCGTTGCGTCGTTACGCAGTGCGGTCTTTTAATGCTACTCAGGCGTCCAGTGTTTATATTGCAGTTTTTCCCGATTGTTCCAAAACAGGCCGTTCACTTTTTCGGACTTGCTACAATTGCCATCTTTGTCACTTGATTTCAAGGAAACTTAGCATATCACGAGGTCTTTTAGGGTTGGGTTGACATGTTGCCAAAATAATGCACCCATATGACGCACCAACTGACACAATTTCTTGACGCCATTATCGACTATATTAGAACTTTACTACTTGTTCTTCTAAAATTCAAAAAGTCGCGGTGCTTGGTACTTGACGGTTTGTACTTGTAATTAAAAGCTTTACTCTTGTATGTTTTGATAATAGTTTAAAACGATTATAATAGGCCGTAAAAACCGTTTTCCTTTGCCGCGTAAGCACGGCCCACCAGCTGAGGTAATAAGGTGTTTCTTGCAATTGGTCAAGGGACGTCACGTAAAATGAATCGGCATTGGCAACAACTTTCATACCGGCACGGAGTCAGTCAGTCAGTCATGTCACGGATTTGCTCTGACTGGATGTCGTCCGACCAGCAAAAATGGCCTTTTTCTCACAAGAAACAAAAACAACAATGCAAGGCAACTGACTGCACTAAATTCCAAACATCAAACTTATTAGCTGATACGGGAATAGTATTATTTTACTCACCAAAGTGTCCAGTCGCTGTCATTATGCGGGATGGAAGAGGATGAACTCTACTATCAGAATCATCGACCATTGTTACAACCCCATCAGGACATTCAGTATACTAATGTTGCTGTTTTTTCCCAGTATGATTTCTCTATCAATAAAGTGTTGCATGCATTTCTTCAGTTTTTTTGTCACTAAGGAATATTATAAAAAAGCTCGTTTACCACTGGCCTAAAGTTATTCATCTGTTCCAGAAATAATGTTTGATTTTTTGTCCAAGCAGATATCTGAGTACTGAGAGTTGGTCACTCAGATTAATAATAAGAACAGGATATTTACGCGCTATTTCAAGAGACAAAGCGCGGACATATAAACTTAAATACTATCACAAAGGAGGAAATAAAACGTTTTAAGACGCTTGTTAAAAACAGAAACTGAAGGGGAAAACCGGATAAAAGAAGGGACCGTATTCCAAAGTCTAGGAGCAGCGGCATAGAACGATTATCACCATAACCCCTGATGATCCTAGGCGAATACGGAATATGCAAGAGAAGTGTATCATCGTCCGAGCGCAAGTTGTATCTATGCGATCTCCAGATTGCTCAATATTACTCTGTGAGATAAGACGGAACTAGGCCATCAAAGCTTAAAAACATAAAGAAGAATTTTAAAACACAATTCTCTGTTCCAATGGCAGCCAATGGATGAGTTTAAGCAAAAGCGCTGACGGATGGAGGCCTTCCGCCTAAACACTATTCCGCCGCTCTATTTGGCTTTTGCAATCGCTTCCGGTCGTTGACCGAAATTCAGAGGTAAGAGTGCAATAGCGTAATCAAGACGCGACCAAATCAGTGCGCGGACAAGAGATGGCAACTATCAATGGATATAACGGCGAATCTGTAATACATCTGATGATGGAAATTTGTCCGACTTGACCACAGATTTCACATGATCAGTCATGGATAACAGTGATCAAAAAACAACACCAAGGTTCTTAATCTTTGCTGACATCGATAAATAACATTTGTCACAATCCTCAGGCAGATCTTAAGGACTTTCTCCCGTGATAGGCCGAGGTGGTAGCCAATAAAAAAATTCGGGGACTTCTCGTGATTAAGTTTAAGTTTGTTTTTGTCATCCACGCACTGATTCATCGATAAATGAAGAGAAACGCTTAGCCGCCTGACTTGTTCACCTGACTTGGCTTCGTTGGGATTTGAAAGGAAGGTAAAGATGGGTATCATCCGATAACATATGTAACAAAGATTGTGCTTGCGAATGATAACCCCAATGTTAGTAAGGGTAAATAGTAAAAAACAACGGCCCAAAAACAGCGCCTTGGGGTAGACCAAAATCAAGTTTGTTAATTGTCAGAAGAATTATTCAACCGATGGTGGAAACGCAAAAAGAGCGATATTGAAACAATTATTTACGTGGCCTAATCTATTCGATTAAGAGGTTCACCCCGGCCTGATCATGACACTTTATCCCTTCTTTGATGTCTCCAACCAAAGGAGTCAATAGCGTGACTCAGACTGATACAACAATCAATTCAATAAATCTGGTAATGAAGCCTTTGCATATTCGATTAAAAAGAGTCAGGTTAAATGGGTTTAAAGCATCTTATTCTGCTGAAAACAGGTTGAGATTTCGCTGTTAATTACGGCTTTTTCGTTTTATCAAAGCACGGTTTCTATTACACGAATCAGACGGCGGACTATTATCGCCCTACGCCGTGGGGGCGCCACTCACCATCCGCCCTGACTGGGCGGGCATCTTTTGCCTTATCGTTATACCACGCGTTTACGTTTTGTACGGGTTACCACAAAGAAGAAGCGATAATTTGTGATCAGTTCCTGACGGCAAACAAAAAACCAACACTATTTCACTGTTAACATTTTGTATATCATCATGGGCGGCTCAGGAAAAATGTAAATTGCTTGGCTGCACAAAATAGCGAATTTAAAAAAGTTACAAAAATGGAAGCGAAACTGCGTGCGAATGCACTCGCTAATGACACAAATGAAAACAATCATCGATCCATTTCCGCTAAATACCACATTGATCACTCGCCGGTCATTTGCACGGTATGATAGTCCAGGCGTCGTAGCACATTCCATGGCAACAAACGAGACTAATTTTGTTCAGATCTCCGAAAGCGATCACATGGGGCACGGAAGTGTCCTTTCTAAACAACAACAACCCGCCACGGAAGATGTCACGTTTTCAGCAAAATTAGATCGGTCTTGGGAAACTATTCAATTTCACGTACACGGAATATATCAACATTGTATTGGTACTTTATTTGTCTGGATGTTTGAATTTTACCGAAAAATTTATTTTTCTCACGCGGTGTTTATATACCAATTTTAACACGTCTTCTAACCATAAGCGTTCGTTTCTCAGTCACGCAAAGTGGGCCAGATAACCTCAATTTTTAAAAACAATGAACAGTAAGACACGTGCCCTGGAATTCCAGTTGAGGCCAGTCCCTGACATCATTCCTTCCATAAAATCTGGAAATAAACGGTGAATTTGTTAAACATTTAGAAAACGGAGGTTGTAAATTTATCTTCATTGATTATGGGCTTATTTTCGTTCGTTAAGCAAGATGCGCGTTGTGTGTGTACTGGGTGTTTGGTGGCCGGGATGGCCCCCCAGTAATGGCGACGACGTAGAGGGTGTCCTTTCGGATTCCCCGTCGGGATGGTGATAGAGATAGAGAGGGAAAAAGTTACGTAATCTTTAGAATTCATCTTCGCATTGTTTTGCCGACCACCAAAGAAAAACATAGAGTACAAACAAGAGAAAAGCAATGGCTGCCTCCGCCTTCTTCCACATTACTGTGGGTGCCGCTTTGCTTACACTAATCGGTAGTGATACAAGTGCTGTATGTGTTAGAGTGGCCAGGTGTTTAATATAATAGTGCACCGGATCATGTGTCAGATTATTCTTTTTCTCATAATGCAATGCGAGCTTAGGTGGAAAAGATTATCATTGAGGCGGTTATGTAAATTCAAGACGACTGACGTGTCATTTCATTCGGTGTGGCCCATGGGGTAGGACAAATTTAACACCCAATAGCACCCCATCCACACAAACTGATATTTTGGCGGAGTGTTTGTATCGAATTGCATATGTGTGTATACAAGCACCCAAATAATAATTATTCCGATGCATATTCAAAGTCAGCGCCCAGCACGGAACGACTGGTTTTGAATGGGTTTCCACACCATTGGCGTTTACTGACAGGAATAAAGACCAGGACTAACAATAGAAAAGGCCATTTGAAATTTCGTCCTGAAAATGAATAGCGAAGAAACTGAAACCAATTAAAAGTATTATGTAAATGATCTTCACGTTTAAAATTACTGTATAGAGCAACAGCCGTCTAAGGAAGGGGTGCGAGGGCATTCACTAAATGCCTTGTGGGTGGGTATAGACCAGTTAACATATACGTCACTTCTTTGTTGCGATGCGCGCAGCCATTATGCGAATCGTATGGCCCCAAGTGTTAAGAACTCTAACAAGATTACATTGCCCAGTGTGTAACAGTCAGGGCCGACCATTTCAAAGATTACCAGGGCCGATAACAGGTTTACACAACATTGGCTGTTAACTGGGTCTATAATGGGCATGTGTATATTTATTAGAAGCGTTCCCAGAATAATTTCAATGGGAGGATGTACCAGAAAACTGTCCATTTGTCGACACATATTTGTAATAGTAGGGTTATGAAACGAGAACTCCCCAACTCCAAGAAACTCCAGGAAGAAAAAGATTAAAATAAATAAATCAATATATACATCCTTGTCTACTAAAATTTCAAAAAAACAATTTTTTAATTTGCATTGTTAATTAGGGGCCTACATAAATGTCTATCGCCTCCTCTATCAAACCCGGCTTGGCAGCTTGGTTGGCAAGATCGCCGTGTTCTGGTAATGCGGGGGTCGCCAGTTCGAGTCCGGCCGGGCGCGCCGTTTTTTTTTTCACCACTAACCGTGAGATGGTCAATCTCCAGGGAAAGATGAAATACAATATATACATCTTGTCTCCTGGAAACTAGGAGTTAAATTCAATCAAAAACAAGATAAATTGTATGTAAATATACCGGACACCCATTCGCGACCTAACACATAGATAATATCTATCGACACTCTACCAACCTGGCCTGATAGTGGTTGGAAAGAACGCCGTACACTACTGTCTGTTCACTTCACTTAGATGTCCGTTTTTTAGTAATATTTCCAAACAATAATACGCTTTCGAAAAAAAATCACTTGAAAAACATATTTCGTCTTGAGATTGTTATTCAAAATTTACAATGATTTTCATTGACCAAACGGCAACAAACGGGTCCAGGTGAAGATTGACTTTGACTCTGTGAACTTGATGCCAGACCCATTCACGAATTAGGGCGCTTCAAAAGCATATGTTTACGAATAATATTATTGATTCGTGGAACCTTACTTTGATTTCAGCGTGAGCGTGCATTAATAAACCGGGACTTTGGGTCAGAAGTAGCCCAAGATTGAATTTCCAATTAATATTCATTAAAAAGTGACAGCGATGGACCTTTGAAATCAGCAGAACTCAGTTTGGCATAAAAACGAGGTCATTTCAAGGTTTGATTCGATTGTAGTAATGGTGCCCCACCTTAAAAATACCCTAACGCACCCCCTGAGACTTCCTAATATTTTTTTTAGATTTTTGCGAACTTCGTTTCAAGAATATATTTGCTAACCTTTTGCAAAATCTGCCACCAAAACCCCAAAAGCAATGAAACCAATGGGCATCTCTACAAAACTGATCGTGCCAAGGGGGACGATTAAAAACAAAGACCAAGACCCCAAAGACCAAAGACCCCCTCACCTATAAAACAAAGACCCCCTCAACTATTAAAACAAAGACCACCTAACTATAAAACAAAGACCACCTAATATAAAAACAAAGAACCACCACAACTATAAACAAAGACCCCTCAAACCCCCTATAAACAAAGACCCCCTCAACATATAAACAAGACCCCCTCCAACTATAAAAAAAGAGCCCACCTAACTATAAAACCAAAGACCCCTCAAACTATAAAAACAAAGACCCCTCAAACTATAAAAAAAATAACCCCCAACTATAAAAACAAAGACCCACCTAACTATAAACAAAGGACCCCCCTCAACTATAAAAAAGACCCCCTCAACTATAAACAAAGACCCCCTCAACTATAAAAACAAAGACACCTCAACTCTAAAAACAAAGGACCCCGCAACTATAAAAACAAAGACCCCCCAACTAAAACAAAAGACCCTAACTATAAAAAATAAGACCCTCACTAGAAACAAGACCCAAACTAAAACTAAAAACAAAAGAACCCTCAAACTATAAACAAGACCCCCTCAACTATAAAACACAAGACCCCCTCAAATATAAAACAAAGACCCCTCACCTATAAACAAAGACCCACCTAATATAAAACAAAGACCCCCTCAACTATAAAACAAAGACCCCTCACTATAAAACAAAGACCCCCTCCAACTATAAAACAAAGACCCCCTAAAAATATAAAAACCAAACGGGAACCCCCTCAAACTATAAAAAAGACCCACCTAACTAATAAAACAAAGACCCCCTAACTATTAAATATATGTGAAAATTATCGTAAATCAGTGGCGTAGCCAGGGGGACGTGCCCCCCCCCCAAACGTGATGTTCCGTAGGTTACCCCCGGTCGGTACCTTTGTCTAAACATCTGTAAGCTGTTTGAGCGCCGAGGTGCTGATAGTGAAATACAGAGAAGTTCATAACATTGCGTTACTGCCTTTATAATTGGTCCAATATAGTACTACCTATTCTCTATCTTACGTTGGCGGTGATGTTGCAGTGGAGGCGACGGTGAAAACGCGAGCCTGGGAAAAAAAATTGTTTGTTGGTACAATTACACGTGCGGGTACATCCACAACTGAATCTGTGCCCCCTCGTCAAACAAAATCCTGGGTACGCCATAACAGAGTCGTTTTTTTCTGTATTCTTTTGCGAATCCGGTTTATAGTGTTTATTTCGAGATTTAAATGCTCCATTTTCATTATCCTCATAGCAATGTGCAGCTTGCATGACTGAATCTATCACATGGACTGAATCTCAATGGCCGACGATCAATCGCGTCAGAATTTCTCAACCCCACCATGGATATGGTTGTGTGTAAGCTGTTTTGGCGCAATCCGGTAAGGTGATCCCCACAATATGTCACAAATGTTATTGCATGGGCGGAGCTGCGAGGTCGAGTAACACAACACGGGTGTTTAGTATTATGCAAATACTCCCTGAGTATGCGCCAAAAAGATGTTTTGGCGCAATCCGTGAAGGTGATCCCCAAAATAATGTTACACAAAAGCTGTGTATGCTGGAGCGAGCGGACGAAGTCGAGTACAAACACGTGCGTTTTTATGTATTATGAAAGAATGAGTTTGTGCTCCGGTAAGGTGATCCCCAAATCATGTACAACACAGCTGTGTATGGAGCGGAGCTGGCGACCACTGAGTTATTGCGCCAAAAACAGCTTAGGTGACCAGATAGGCCGACGCCGCGCCGCGAGTAAACATATTAAAGTTGGACAGAACCACTATTGTTTTGATTTCAAAACAACTGTGGCTAACTGGATCATAACTATTAAAAGCTTGGTTTACAGCTGAACACACTTTCAAGAATTTTCTTCACATACTTTTAAAACTGTAATTCATGTTACTTTAGCGGGGACATTCCCATTTAAATAATTAGCATTCATCACATTTATTATGTCCGAAACATCCTCGACACTCCATGCACATATCGTCTAGCATCGTCGAAAAAAAACTGAAAACTGTGCGAAATCAATGGAGCGCCAAATATCAAACAGTTTTTTTTTCAGAGTTACGGGACCATAAAGAGAAAGTTGAAGAGATCCCGGGAAAAAAGGTGGTATCGCTTGATATGGGGCATTGCAAATAAATCCCTAAAACATTTACTCAAAATAAATGCTCCATCCCCATAATTAAATTAAGGAGACAAGACGGTTGGTTTTGGCAGAATTAAATTTATAAGTAAAATGAGGTTAACGTATGCAAACGTATCTGGAATGGAGTGAGATGATTGCAAGGGAATTAGAATGGGGTGGGTCTTGTTTAATAGTTGAGGGGTCTTTGTTTATAGTGAGGGGGTCTTTGTTTTATAGTTGAGGGAGTCTTGTTTTATAGTGAGGGGTCTTGGTTTATAGTTGGGGGGTCTTTGTTTTATAGTTGAGGGGGGGCTTGGTTTGATAGTTTGAGGGGGGGTGCTTTGTTTTATAGTTGGGAGGGGGGTCTTTGGTTTTGAGTGAGGTGGGTCTTGTTTATAGTTGAGGGGCGGGTCTTTGTTTTATAGGTGAGGGGGTCTTGATTTTATAGTTGAGGGGGGGGGTTTTGTTTATAGTTGAGGGGGGAGTTGTGTTTATAGTTGGAGGGGGGGTCTTTTTTTATAGTTGAGGGGGGGGGTCTTTATTTGTTTTATAGTTGAGGGAAACTTTGTTTGTGTAGTTGAGGGGGTGGGGGTTTTGTTTTATAGTGAGGGGGGGTCTTTGTTTCTAAGGTGAGGGGGGTCTTGTTTTATAGTGAGGGACGGTCTTTGTTTATAGTTAGGGGGTCTTGTTTTATAGGGAGGGGGGGTCTTTGTTATTGTTAGTGGTCTTGTTTTAATGTTGGGGGGGGGGTCTTGTTTTATAGTTGAGGGGGGGTCTTTGTTTATAGTTGAGGGGGTCTTTGTGTTATGTGGAGGGGGTCGGGGTCTTTGTTTATAGTGAGAGGTCTTTGTTTTATAGTGAGGGGGTCTTTGTTTTATAGTTGAGGGGGTCTTTGTTTTATAGTTAGGTGGGTCTTTGTTTTAAGTTGAGGGGTGGTCTTTGTTTATAGTTGAGGGGGTCTGTGTTTTATAGTTGAGGGGGTCTTTGTTTTATATTGGAGGGGGTCTGTGTTTTATAGTTAGGGTGGGTCTTTGTTTATAGTTGAGGGGGGGTCTTTGTTTTATAGTTGAGGGGGGTCTTGGGTCTTTGGTTCTTGGGTCTTTGTTTTATAGTCACCCATTTGGATCAAGTCTATAGTCTACTTGTGCGCTCGTACTGAGTAACAAGTAAGTCACCGCTCGCTAAAATATTTCAGTGAGAAGCGTGAAATTTTCATCGGACAGTCGGATGCAAAACCGTTCGATTTTTCGTATAAATTCACATTTTGGAGCATTGTAATTTATTAAAATCTGCAAGACTCAGGGAACCTAGGTCAACCAACTGTTTGAGTGACGGCCATGGCGTATAGGCATTCGTGTGAATTTGGCTGTGAGGGAAATGATGATCTATACAAGTGCCGGCGGTAAAATTCAAATAAACCCCTTGCGAATGTAAGATTGTAGTTTCGCTACTATATACATCGATAGAGGAGACACAGCTTTACACAAAAATCGCCATGAAAAGGGGCCAGGACTACGAGAAGAGGTAAAAAAATAATAAAAATAAATATGTAAACAATAACAGATTATTCAATGAATTAGTGTAATTATGCAAAAAGCAGCTATCGATTTTCCCAAGGGTATTTAATCATAACTCCCAACTGTCAGGGAAAGTGTTTTAAGCTCATGGGCATATTATAAGTGCATCAGAAAAATACCGACTTTTAAAAGAGGTCCTGGCTGTTTTATTCAATTGGTTACGAACAAAAGAACCATCTAGCTCTCCGGTAATGGTCGTCATCAAGTTAAAGGTGGTTGTTCCGATAGTGTATTGTGTTCTCTACTGATATGAGAGCCTGGCACTTGCAACATACACCCATTCAAGTACCGTGGGAGCGAAACCAACTTGCGGTTTGATGGTAAGCCGCGATAATGCACACTGCAAAGGACTATTCAAGACTGTGCTAAGAAAGTGTGTAACCACTTAAAACGCCGGTTTTTTGTTTATATCTTGGGAATGAACTGGATTCGATGGCTCAAATTTCAGGACCGACAATGAGAAAAATACGGCCTCTAATCGGATATAAAAATCGATATACTCCGGGTACATCAGGGGGGGGATCCCATAAAGACGAAAGGAACACGCACCTTTAATGTCCGTGTGACACCTTGGATATCATTTCGTTTGTATTGCGAAACAAGGTGCGATTTGATCCGGTGAACAAAGTTGGTATTATTCATTTCATACCTAGTGGCGGAACAATAGTGATCGTGGATAATATCCTCCGACGACAACTGTTAACTACCTACTAGAGGAGTCAATGGAACCTTCCCAGCTAAACGTAATTACTAATGGGACCAAACCTTGTCACTCATTTGAAAACGAGGGTAAAATACCCAGATTAAAATAGATTGAGTTAAAATGTACCATGCCTTTGCATCTAAAAAACGGTCTTAGGGGCAAGGATACCAAAACTTCTTTCGTGATTTTTCGAACGTGCGTATTTTTTAAAATAATTAATAAAAAGAAAACAGGACAGTAGTAATGCGAGGTCGCCGCGCAGTGGGCCAGAATGAAATCACCGAAGTGTTGCAAATTCCATTTGGTCACTTATATATATAGCATTTTATTTATTCTCATTGTTATAAGAAGGTTTCTTGGAGCTGGGGAGAATCTATATTGAAAATATTTCACTCTTAAATTTATTTTAAAGGTGATATTTTCCTCAGCAAAGTTCTGATTTGGCTCTAGATACAGAATGCTAAAAGGGAGTAAAGCTGGACATAAAATATCATTACTCTTTAGAAAATTCGGACTTATTTCAAAAATTACATGATCTTTGTATATAAACTGGAGAATAAAATGATTGACTTTTGTCAATTTTTTTAAGTTTGGATTTATAGGTTAAAACTGTCTTCTAAACACTTCAAAATATGAAAAAAGTGCCCTTTTTAGGAAATTAAGACGGCGTTGAGAATTCGTGGAATTTCATGCTTTAATTTACATACCAGTGTATTCAGAAGAAAGTTTAATTAATGAGATACCTAATTAGCTCCGCTGTGCCGCTCTGTGAGCTAGGACTTACTTTTATCAGAATTTGTGTGTAATATAGGGTCGTAATATCAAACCGCAAAGACTCAGAGAGATGTCAGGAATAAAAACTGGAACCCGATTGTGTCCTCCATTTTGCATTTAAAGAAAACCCTATTCTCAACAATGTGGTTCAGCAGGAAATGGATTTCATTCGTCTTTAATTAGATTGTAAAGATAATGCCATTGGGTGACGTATTCCACCGAGTCAAATTCAAATACGCTTTGGGACTTATTCGGCGGATTCCGGAAAATAAAACGGACTTATGGAAGCAAATCACTGTCAGAAAAAGGAAATCGGGACTATGTACTGAATGCCAGAATGTTACGATATTTAACCCGGAAAATGCAGTCATAATTTACTATTGATGCCTCTATTCATTTATACAACTTCCTCAACATATCATTGGACAAATACTAGTAACTTGATACATGAATCAGTTTCTGAAAGAGTTCAATGAAAAATACCCTACGAAGAAAACAAACATCGGTGTGCCAACCTTTGAGGCAGGAAAAAAAGCATATTAAGCATTGTCTTTATTAGTAAACCCAAAATATGCACGACATGGTTAATTTTTTTTTAATATTTTTTTTAATTTACCATTATAACTAGATTTTACTCCGTTAAGATACTAGTTAATTGGCAAACAGGCCATACTTTATCATTTTGGAACAGTGATTTGCTCATTAACCTCCACGCATTTAAAAAGAATCAGTGGAAAGGGTGGAAAAATGGACTACTTGATTCAAAAGGACTGAAGCTCGGTCTATACCCAACCGACGTTGAATGAACTTTTGTAGCAAAATTAAAGCATAATAAAATAAGTTTTCCTGTAGCACATGTATGAGAATTGTTATTTAAAAGATTCAAAATGGCGGATGCAGAGAAAAGTACGGGAACAGTGAGTTGATGGGGAAAATGGCAGTAAATATTATTATAACAGGCAATTAACCTGATGTCTTCCATAAATTCACGGGTAATTGACATTTATTTACAGGATTTGCGATATGTCATCCTGAATAATGTGACTGCTGGGAAAGGCAATTTTTTTTGTATTTCAAATTAAGGATCAAAAACAACATTTTGATGACCGTTGCACAGTACTTCAAGAACTATCAATTAGATTGAAATATCCGTTCCCAAAACCTTCTCTGGATATAAATCAAAGAAATGATTAATTTTATTGTATCCAATGATGTTGGCCCAGTCAAATCAAATAGCGCATAAGGTTGACCGTCATAGAGAAGCAAACATGCTTTATTGCATTTATTAAAGTTGTGAAACCATCTTATTAGTATGAAAATGTTGTAAAATATGTTAGTAAAAAAAGTTTATTGGTAGGTGTATTATAACGACTATTAGGGCTCGTCCAATCAGAAAACAGCATTTTGATGACTCATAGATCATTCTAAAATGCTCGTATTGAATATTTCGGGCCTGGAAACCCATATCAGTTGCAAATTCAATCCGATAATGTAAGTGACTTGTATAACTCGTTTTAATTCTGGCCATCAGGGAAGAAAAAAAAGTATTTGATGACGTCATACATTTAAAAAATTAATTCTATAAAACTCCTGGTCTTGAAAACCCCAAAAGGACCTTCAATATCTAGCTTTTATAGCTTCTGTCAAAGCGCATTGAATTTGGGCAACACGTGACTCATTCTGGCCCACTGTGCGCCGGGTCGGACTCCGGCAGGGCTGGCATATTTCTCGTAGTTAACATTTGCTATGGCAGTAATACTATACAGTATAAGTACGGACTTGCGTTTATTTTCAATTAAAAATACCTAATAGAAAAGCCGATTTACAAATAAATTGAGTAGGATTCGAACCATCGACCTTCAGATTATGAGCGCATACCATTACCCCTAGGCCACAGGGGATTAGCTGCCGGTGTGGTATTCTTTTATTCAATATAAACCTTCACAGAATAAAGGCCATCCCCTAAAATACAATAGATACGTAAAATGACTTACATAATCAAGTTTTGTTCTATACTTATTGAACTGTTACTGAAAGACGATGCTGCTATTCAAAATGTTAACTACGGAAAATAATATAGGGCGGTTGCACGGGAGGTCAATAGGTTATTTTGGCCAGACATGCCTCCAGAACAACCCAAGCATGCAAATAATACAATATAATCACCTGCAGAAATATCTGAAAAGTTCAGGTGAACCAGGTGCATGTATTGTATTCTTCTAATGCTTGGTTGATCTGGAGGACAAACAAAAAGTCCATTCAACATAATTTAGCTCCGTGCAAGGACCCTATAGCGGCCGGGCGCGCGTTTTTTTTTCACCACTAATATCCGCTGGTCATCTCCAGGGGAAGATTAAAATAAACATATACATCCTTGTCTACCTGGAGAACTAGGTAGTTAAAATTTCAAATACAAGTATAAATTGCATGTTAAAGGGGCATTTCGTGATCCACAGCCTCGTCCCCCTGACTTACCTCAAAGAAGTTGAGATTTTTATATCATTTGAACCGTTAACATTAGTTATCCATGTGTACCTAAACTTGGGTGCAAATTCGGTCGTATCTGTAAGAAATTCGCAATTTTGTATTTTCTGTCCGTAAACGGACAGAAATTATAGCATAGTGGCCTATGGGACCGTGGGAAACAAGCATTTGCTAATAACACAAAACCGCAAGGTCGGATCAACTCAAAAGTTGCGAATAAGCTTTTCTCAAAGATATCTAGTGAACAATTAATAAAACAAAAGGTGTTGGAATCACGAAATACACCTTTAATATACCGTTCTGATGCTATCCGCTGGGAAAGCAAAGGACACCCTTTCGGACCTAACATCTATAGATAATATCTATCGCTCTTCTTCCAACCCTGGCTTGGTAGCTTGGTTGGCAAGAGCGCCGTGCTGGTAATGCGAGGTCGCCGGTTCAAGTCCGGCCGGGCGCACATGGTTTTTTTTTCACCACTTACATGA